>BQNB010026951.1:0-58091 GCA_026074375.1 Tanacetum coccineum
CTTGGCAGTACTAATTAGTATCATGTGAATTTAACCACATGATAAACAGACGTTACTCATTAAGTTGACTTATGATATATCGACATATGCTTATCTTGTTTAAGGTGGGTTTCATCACTTAGTTGATAAAGTTTATACAATCTGGGACCACTCCAGGACCCAACAACAGCAACCATAACGACAATAACCGTAACAGACGGTGATGGAATATTGTACCCAGTTTGCTAGTTCGAGATTGAACTAAGTCCGTTAGCTCAAGAGCGTAATAAGTCTGTTAGCTCCGCAAACAGTTCGTGATTGTAAGGATTCGTAACAGCAAAATTAATAACTTCAGGAAGAGATCACGTAGTTCAAATGAGGCCTTGAGATTTTCGCTGAGTGGTATGACACCATTGTGTTTTTAAGTCCTCTTGACGAATTCCGGTGGTTATCGTGTTCGAGTTCATACTCGTGTCACATTGGATACCATTAAGCCCACTCATTTATAATTCATTACTTACATAAAGGAGCGTCCTAATTTATGTAAGTAAGAAATGATAAACTTATGGTTCGGGGATTTACAATTTCTTTATTTAACTGAAGAGGCGTCCCAATCATTTCAAATAAAGAGATTATAAATCATCCTACTTAATAATTCCCGATGTAATACGCGTACTCACATAACCTTCAAGGTGATGGATGACATGACGATGCATGTGCTCTAATGAGTATGGGACGAGTGTTCCAAACTCGTCTTCGAAGACGGGGAGTAAAACTATCAGGGAAATCACATAGTGTTCAAAATCGTGAACGAGTCGACATAGCAATTATCGTATCAATCCTCCTATTACAAGTCCCGCCCATACAAGACTTGTAATACTTGAATCCACACATAATTCCATGTAAACAGAACTGTGACGGGCTTTGTTAACATAGCAATTATCATATCAATCCTCGTATTACAAGTCCCGCCCATACAAGACTTGTAATCCTTAAATTGATACATAATTCCATGTAAACAAAAAAAATTATGACGATCTTCGTGCAATACGATGTTGTATATATCAATGAAGAAAATAATATTCTTAAATACCATTGATTAACTTACGAAGCCTGAAAACGAAGTGAGACAATTGTGTAATTCATAATGTCTGACGAGTAGAATGAGACAACTGTGCGACCCCACAATGTCTTAAAAAAATAAGGCCATTGTGCAACTCACAATGTCTGAGGAGTAAAATGAGACCATTGTGCAACTCACAATGTCTAAAAAGTAAAATGAGACCATTGTGCAACTCACAATGTCTTAAGAAATGTTCTAGTATTTATATAAATAACTCTTATATAAATAAACGTACGATATACGCAAAAAAGGAATGCAAGCATATATATTATATATACATATATGTATGTCATGTAAGCACTTAATGCAACAAGTAACCTAAGCAAGTAAGCAAGTAGTGTGTGTGCACTTTGAAAATATTTGCTGTGATGCAATGTTTTGGAAAACGGTTATAGTCTAGGGTAAAATATGCAACCTAGTTCTCTATAACCAGTGCTCTGATACCAATCTGTAACACCCCCAAAATTGTGTCGCAGCGGAAATGTGTCCGGGGGCGTTACTTCATAATACACAGCGCTAGATACAAGAGAACGACCTCTAAATGTGTCGTTTGAAAAGTAATCTCGTTGATTTCCTTGAAATTGATATAATGTTTGTCCCATAATTGCATCACAATGAAAAGCTTGAAATTAACACAACGAGATTTGATCACTTGTATGTATGTAGAAATCCATGAATGAAATCTTGTCAGTTTAGACTCCAATGCACATCAAATAATCCAAGCATCTAATTCACCTGAGAAAAACATGCTTAAAAAGTGTCAACATTAAAGTTGGTGAGTTCATAGATTTGTTTAAGTATAAATGCTGAACCAAAGTTCTGTCAAGTGTGTATGACCATTTAAAATCCTTAAATGTCCTTCCAAAATGTATGTATGATTTTTAGAAATCAAATAGTTGTAAAGTATGCATGACCATTTAAATCCCCAAATAGTCACAAAAATGTACGTATGAACGTTGTACCGCAATTGTTCAAAGCATGTATGATATTTATATATATATCACCAAAATGTTTCAAGTATGAATTGCCACTTTATTCAAGGCACATTAAATATCCATGTGAGTATAAAACAATGATTACAATTACTCTATGTTTATGAAACCGATGCACTAATATAACAATAAGAGTTCATATGTAAGTGTTGTGGGCCCTGTAGGCCTAACCAATCGTAATCCGACATGTTATAACGTTCGTTTGCCCAGTGATAGCTAATCACCCGAACGGGGATCACACCCGAATAGATTTATTTCATAACATTCGCGCTCACCCTCCAAGTGATTTACAGTTCATGAAGCTGTGACGTAGACTTATATATACCCATCACAGGTGTCCCCTCCAAGAACACCCGGGCCTTTGATTAAAGAATATGTACTCTCGTTACCGGTGTCACCTCCAAGAACACCCGGGCAGTACTGTATTGTTATCAGTTCAATCCGCTTAAGCTAATCCGTAATCATTTCAAAAGTAAAGTACATATATTTGTGACCAAAAATGAAGTCGAGTAATATATCCCATAGCGAGCTATGTAAATGAGTATGTGAACCAATTTGTAATCATCCACGTAAATGCATTTGTAAACAAGCATGTATCCCCCTCACGGGTTTATAAAACATTCAAAAGATTGAAAAGCGAGGTTATGAACTCACCTCGATGATGAAGAACGATTGACAGATAAGCATCTAATATGCATAACACGAACGGAAGACGAAGTGGCTCGATCAAGCAGTTGCAACTAATCTTAACGACTAAGTCCCACTAGCCTAGGATAATATATTTAGGTTTCCCGATTAATGGTTGCATCAACGCGACACGTTGATAAAAGATTTAGATTTCCAAGTTGTAATAGTTTGGTGGTTGAGAGATGGCACATACTAAGCTACAAAGCAATCGGAAACCGGAACGACTAACCAAGAAGATGCAGTTATCTTAAGGACTATGACCACTAGCTAGTATAATGTATTTGTATTCCCGATGATGGTACATCAACGCGACACGTTGTAAAGATTTAGATTTCCAAGTGGTAATAGTTGGTGGTGTGGTTAAATTAAATGAATCGAAATGTAAAGCACAAAGTATGTAATTACTCCGTATATTATTACATATGAAAAATATAACAAGTAATAATTCTTCCGTGATTATATAACAAAGAAACTCTAATTATTTAAAATTAACTGAGTATATAATACTTTGCCATAAATATTATATATGAAACGTGAGAAAAATAGTTGAAACAAAACATTTCGACACAGTGTTTTGGAAATCACCAATTTTAATTAATAAAGAGTTCCCGGCTATAAAATGTAAAACACACGTTTTGAAGTTACAAATTATGTTTAAACGATGCTTGTAAACGTTTTTACAAAAGGTATGATTTACCTCTAGTCAAGAATTTTATAAAAATATTTTGTTTATTAAATTAGAATCTTTCGTCTTATGACGGATCGTAGCTAAAAATTATTGTCTCATTTGTAAACATTTAGTTTTTGTTTTGTTGTAGGGTTATTGTATAGTTATAATTTATATAACTTTGTAAAATATAACTTAGTCCCCTTTACCGGGTTTCTAAAATAACAGTAGTTTTAGTAAAACATTACTAAATATAGAATTTATATAAATTTCGTTATGACCTTTCGTATTATATACGTTTCCTATATTCATAAAAAACCTAATGTTTTTTTCACTTTTATCAACTCGCGTGTTTTCAAATATAAAATATATACATATATATATTTATACGAGATCAAATAGGAAACGATATAATAAATAATATAATTTATTTTAACCATGTTAACCACCATTCAATCCGGTTTTTATAATATAAAATTTTACGATATATTTATTGTTGATTTTTACCATCAAATGCACCCTTGTTGCTAAACCAAACACCCCTAACTGCACAACCAAACGCCCCTAACTGCACAACCAAACGCCCCTAACTGCACAACCAAAACCCAAAAGACACCCTATGATTTTTCTGTTAACCCAAAACACAACCTTTTCGGTAATGTGGTAACCAAAAACGCACCCTATTTGGAATTCTGCAAACCCTACTCGACCTTAATTCGATAAAGCTAGCCAAACGCCCCTTTTGGCAGTTTCTATTAAACCAAACGCACCCTATGTGGTTTTAATAACAACCAAACGCACCCTATGTGGTGCGGCTAAGAACAAAACGCACCCTAATCTGGTAACCCAGATCCAAACGCACCCTTGTGGGCGTTTTATAAAACCAAACGCACCCTATTGTTGTTTATACTAAACCAAATGCACCCTATTGCGGGTTTATTTGAAATCAAGCAACCCTAGGGGGTGGATGCCACAGTAAGAAAACCCCTTTGGGTCGGGACACTAAACCAACGCACCCCTTTTGGGTTGAGACAACAACCAATGCACCCTTTCGGGGCTGTTTTAAGAAAAACCATGCGCGCCCTTTTTGGTGGTAAATCTGAACGCACCCTTAGTGCCTTTTAAAAAAACGAACGCACCCCTTGTGGGTGGTGGTGAGGTGGAGATGGTGGTGCGACTATGGTGTTGTGGTGGTGGTGTTATGGTGTGTGGCGTAGGGGAGTTGGTGTGGCAGCGGGTGTGGCGTAGTGGTGTGGATGGTGATGATGATGATATTGATGGTGGCGGTGAGTGGGTGGTGGTGATGGAGACGGCGCGTGGAGGCGCGTGGTTTGGTGGATCGGATAGATCGGGGGTAGATCTACCTTTTTGTTAAATTTTGGATGGTCGGCGGAGACGGTAGCCGGACTCGCCGAAACGGATGGGGGCGGCTTGCCCGGAATAACAATGAGAGAGAGGGAGATGCATGTGTGTGTATTATTTATAAATGAAATGAAAAAAATGATAACTTTTATATATATATATACTATATATCATATATATATATAATTACTTATATATATATATTATATATATATATATATATATATATATATATATATATATATATATATATATTTATATTTTAAAAGTTATAAAATAAATGTGACAAGTCACAAAAAGATGAGGGTTACTTTTGTAAATATTTTCACAGGGACCAAAAGTGTAACTTTTGTAATATAACGGTTCGGGGCTCGTTTGAACTACTTAACGGACGATTCAAAACACGAAACTTGCGCCATTGCGTTACAAAATTTTTCCCATAAAAAACGGAGTATGTCACTCGACTAATTTTCATAAACGTTTTATAAAATTTATTTAAAACGTTTATTATTTATTTGTATATTACTGATAAACTTTGTCCGTAAAATGATCTTTTACTCGAATATTTGCGTCTTTAACAAACGTTACTGAATAAAATGATAACTAATTTATTAAATATTTTTATTTAATAAAAAAAATGTTAATTAAATATTATTTAATTATTTTATGCCGATACCCGTTGTTCTTGATTCTAAAATCTTGCGAGGGTATTTACGGTCATTTTCTGCTTGTTTTCGGCGTCTCGGGGAAAACTAAAAAAGTTGTCGGAATGGTGTTTTTACATCAATAATTGCATTTAGAGTCCGATTCGTGAAAACCGTGATTAGTGGGGCGTTTTTGATAAGTCTGCTTAAGAATAACATATCCTTTTTCAGTTTTCAAGTCAAATAAAGTTAAAACTGATTTACACCTGAGAGAGTAATAATAAATATGATTTATTAATTTAAAATATGTCCATAAATTTTACCGGTCACGCGTTGGTTAATCTGATTTTTATGAGGCAATAAAAAGTCAAAAGTCAAAAAGTCCAGTCGAACCCGAAAAGTCAAAGGGTAAAATAGTCATTTGAAATTTCAAAAATTGTCAGTTGTTAAAAAAAAAACTACACATCGGGCCAATTGGTAAACTAAAATTAAAATACGAACCACCAATGGATGGTAGGTTTTATCATAGTCGTTGTGTTGCACACATCATTAACTTGGTTGTGCAAGATGGTTTAGCGGTGCCCGCGATTAATGCAATCAAAGAGTCTTTTAAAACAATGTTAAAAGATGTATTTAAATCGGGTGGTAGAAACCATCAACGCTATATTAAAATTGTTCTGAAGCGTGGGGGGAACTTGTTTTTCACCAATTGGGGACGTTCCAACGATGGAATCGATTATCATATGTTCCTATGTGGTTTAAAACAAAGATCTACATTGATGTATTTTCATGACCTTTTGGCTAGTAAGGGTAGGTGTGATCATTTTCCGAATGAAAATTGGGTTACTATTGAAAGTTTAACCCAATTACTTGAAGTTTTTCACAATGCCACAAAAATTTTATCGAGGGTTTACTACCCAACATCTCCATTGGTACTTCAAACATATTTTCTTTCATGAGTAACATATTAAACCGGATTATGAACTTAATGGGGGGTATATTTACAAGTTTGGTTCCAAAAACCAATGAAGGAAAAAACGTGAGAAGTATTTTCAAAAAATGCCACAATAATTACTTGTGATGCCGCTTTAAAAACCCATGTTTTATGTACACGGGTGTAGAGTACCCATCGGTAATAAAGTACGGATTTGGAGTTTTTTGATGATGGTCATGCAAGTAAGGCTAAAACAAAATGGTTCACCGACTCTTTGGAAGGTTTGTATAATATTTATTGTGCAAATTATGGTAACCCAAAAACAACTGAATCAAGTAGTGGGGCTTCTTTCATCGGGCGACTGGAGTGGTGGAATCAAATGAACGGTCGTTATACGGTTGAATGAAATACAAACAAAAATTCAAGGAGTGATCTTCATGTACTCCTTATTTTGAGCGGTATGTCCATTCGGATTTTGTTACACAACTTGAAAACAATGAGTTTGCAACTTTTGATCTCTTAGGTTTTTGGAAAGCAAAGGAATCAATATTTCTCGTTCTATCCCGCATGGCCATAGATATAATAAGTGTACAAGCTGCTTTGGTAGTTTCTGGGAGGGTGTTGTCAATTCGAAGAACAAGACTCACTCTGGCATCTTTAGAGATGCGTATGTGTTTAAATGATCACTTAGACGCTTAAGAGCGTAACAAGACAAATCCAGTCTTGAAAACCCCGTAGACTTTGAAGAAGAGATCTTGGATGCCGAGGTGCAACAAAATAAAGCCATTCCACTATCCGAAGAAGAAATTGCACTAGATGTTGCTAGCAGCGAAGGCACTATGTCTGGTTCGGGTTCGGGTTCGGGAGGAGAAGAGGTTGATTATGATATGATGAACTATGGCGATGATTACTAATTGCCGATTATTATGTTGTATTTTCAATTTCAATCCCGATGTCTTATGTTGTATTTCCTTTCCGATGTATGTCGATTCCAATGTATTAGGTTTTCAATTAAATAAAAGTTGAAGTTTATTCAGTGTATTGCGTATAAAACCACGAAAAATGAAAAAAAAAAGAACCGGTCCAAACCCGTTTGACAGGTTAACCGGTAATGAACCGGTTCCAAACCGGTTCGAACTTTAACCGATAAAGAACCGGTTCCGGTTTCACCCAAACTGGTTTCAAGTTGTTCGTTGACTGAAACAGGTTCCTGTTGACTGAAACCGAACCGAAACTGGTTAACTGGTTTGCGCACGTCTAGGTACAAGGCGTTTTCGGTCCGCCACTCACAAAAGAAGGACCAACGGTGCCGCCATTCTGCATCGACAACGACGTCGTTGGCGTGCCATTTGTACATGTGTCGGTCCGTTCATGAGCCTTTTTCTAATTTTTTTTAAAATCCAAACGTTGCATAACGGTAAGAAGCGAGCAAAAAAAATACACCTTTTTTTACTTATAAATGCCCACTTTTATCTACCATTTCTCATATATTCAACCCAAATCACAATATAACTAAATACACTTTCACATACACTTCCAGTTTACCTTTAAAAAATATCACAACAAATAACGATTGGCTACTTAATAATATATTTAATCCATTTTCTTTGTCCGCTAACTCGAGTTCCCCATCACCCGCTACACCGCCATCCGCTCATTCTTCCTAATACCTACAAAACCTGACGCCTTCATTCGGACAATATGGAAACCAAAACCCAGTGCCTCATATTCTCAATACCCATGCATATTTTCACATCCGTTGTATATATATTATATATTGGGGTGGGGCGGCGGGTGGGGGGTCTCGCATAGTAAATGAAACCAAAGATAATTTTAATCAATGGCTTCTGCTACAATACAAACAACAACAATACTTTAACCAAATGAATCTCGGTAATTCTTCACGATTAGCATAAATGATGCCACCACAACAAGGTTTACGCGACTCACCACCAAACTCACCAACGTACTCACTATCACAAGCTTCACAAACCGATTTGTCTCCCGTTGGAAAAAAAGCAAAATCAAATTATAAAAAGCCTCGACCAAGTTAACGTCGTCAACATACCCAGTGGCAATATTCAGTATGAAAACTTTTACTGAAACATACAATACAAATTTCAGAGGACCCATGACTTGGCATAGACCAAAATTCTAAGTCGGTTTAGCAACAAGTTACAAAGGATATGATCACGGGGAAGTGGTCAACTTTGACACGCGATTGTAACTAGTTCGTCGGGATTATCGACAAACATCAACAGTTGAGTGGTGAAAATGATTCAACGTGGTTGTCTCGTTGTTATAAGACGTTTTACGATACTTGTGGGTTTGCATTTATCTTACTATAGAAAGTGTGGGATGTGTTGAAAGATACCAAAAATGGCGTGGTGTCAAGTAAGTGTTCTCGAAAGGACATGTTCGTACACCGAGGACAATGAGGATCCGAACGAGCTTTTTTATATGATAAAATACCACGTCTACGGGTAAGCCAATACCTATAGAGTAAAAATCCGACTCGTCCAAGGTCAGACGGGATATTTCGACGGGTAAAGTAAACTTTATGACAATAAAGTTACCCAAGAACGGTGCTAAAAAATTAAGCTTAGCGACATACCAAAAAATTCGAGGAATTGAAGTTTTTTAATTTCAGTACCGAGGGGATGATGCCGGAAGATGCGGCTAATATTGAAAAACTCAAAGACGAGATCCGAGCAAAATATTTTGGCCCATCGTAGTTTTTATTATTTGTTGTATCGTAGTTTTTAATATTTGTTTGTATTTTTAATTCATATCGTATCGTATTTGTAATTTGTTTCGTATTTGTAATTTGTTTCGTATTTTTAATATATTGTATTTCATTTTTAGTTTAAATTATGTTAATTAAAATGTAAAAAGAAAAGAAAAGGACCAACGACATGCTATTGGTTTCTTTGATGGGGAGAGTGTTTTAGTTGTTGGTGTGATGTTGGATGGATGGTGAGTTGGCTCTGACGTAGAGTACCAATTACATGTCGTTGGTACTCACTGTACCTGACACTCTAAGACTAATGAAATGTTTGTTTCCCTTGAGTGATAGAAACCATGTGGGAGAGTTTTGACCTAATGACTTTTGAACAAGTGTTTATGGCCCCCACTTGGATGTGTTTATAAAAGAGTGGTTCCTTAACTACCATTTTTTCACCTTTTTTATATTTTCATACTTAAAGAAATTCCTTCGTAACTTCCCCCTTGTCAATTGATTTTGCTTTGTCATTCAAGCTTTTTACAACTTAAAGATAACCAAGGTTGGGAATTTGTCACATTTGTTTTTTCTTGCTTATTCAAAGCTTTTCCATATGTCAAAAATAGTTTATATATGTCAGCAAAAAATCTTTAGTCGCTAATAGTCCTAGCTTATAAAAGTTCAAAAATTAATCAATTTTTTTAAATTAAGTTTAAATTCGGTGGTTCAATAGTATAATCCACGAATTCCTCTAGAGGTGATCGGGCAATGTAGACCTTTGTTAATTTTTCCAGACTTGAAATTTACTTTTAACGCACTGTGGTTATTGACTTTTGGTGTTTCCTGGCAGAACGGTTACCGTGCTGACGGCTGTTAATTTATAATTTATTAAGTTAATAATTCACTTTATTCTTGAATTACTTCTTTTTAAACGTTTACATTTTTATTTAATTACTTAACGGGAATTTATCTCGCATTCAACTTAAAACGTCACACAACGCGTACCGGCACAACAGTAACTAACATTTCATTTAAATTACTTAATTATACGCTTATAAGCTTAAATATTATAAAACATTTCATGATTTATAAGAAATTTGCTTAAAACAAGAAATACGGATTTACATATACATTTAACGGAACAAGAAAACTACACAAAAATTCAAATTATGAAAACTTGGGATTCCCTTGTCCTTGCCACCTCATAACCGGCCTCATGCCCCTCAAGCACACAAACCATGCACCAAAAAATGTTGGATCAAGGATTTGGACATATATGATCTTTGTTTTTACACATAATACATAATACTCACACCAAAACACACACATAAAAAATCCTCTCTTCTTCTTTCTCCCTTGTTTGACCGACTACACATACACACCAAAACCATATTTTTTTTATCTTGTCTCAAGACTATGGAAGCTTAGACACGTTCGGGTTTGGTTTAGTTGCTCACTGGATAAATAAATAATGTTTGGGTGTTTGGTTAGCTTTAATGCTCCTCCTAAACCCTCTATTGTAAGTCTTCATTTGTTATCTTTTGTTTATCTTTTGTGCTTATAATCATGCATTAACACTAGTTGTACAAATATTTTTCTAAAAATCTAAACTTTAAAAGTTACAAAATCATAAAATGGATATGCTTTGGTTCGAAAATAATTAAAAGAAAGCATAAGAAAAGTATCATTGTAATATTATGGTTGTGTTGGTGAAATACAACTTTTGGCCATAAGAGCTTATAGCTTATTTCAACTTATTAATAATCACACCAGTGCTTATTAGGGCTTATTGTGTCTCGGCATAAAAAGGAAAACAAAGAAAAGTTGTTTTAGTCCTTTAAAACTTTCGGTTTACTTTTCCTAGCTTATTTAGCTTATTAATAAGCTATTTGAAGCTTATTTGGGCTTCACGAAACTCGGCACAAAACATAAGCCCAAATCGTGAGCTTAATAAATGGTTACACGATTTGGCTTATTTTTGTGGCTTATATTGTAGCTTATTTTGGTACTAAATATGCTTATTTGCTTATTTTATATAGCTTAATGGACTTATACTTGGGCTTATTGTAATTTTAAATGTTTGTTGGGCGTGTGCGTACCGAACGACCCAACAAGGCCCAATGATATTCGGCTTATTTGCGGCTTTTTGGTTTAACTTATTTTGATAAAACAAGTGCTTAGTTTCTTATTATATAGCTTATTTTTAGCTTATTTTGTACTTAAGCGCCTTCGTGTGTCTTTTTGAACTTATGGACCGAAATGCCTTCACAAACCCCCCCGGGCCAACGGCTTTTGGCTTATGCTTAATGAGCCATTCGGCTTATTTAATAATTCGGCTTATTTATACGGAGTTGTTTTCAACTTATTGATAAAGGGCTAAATAATGGATTAGTAACAATCCAAAACATTTAACTTATAATTGTGATAACTAGTTGGACCTTAATTGGACTTAAGACTTGGTTTTAGTGGACTCAAAAATGGCCTAAATAACAATGGACTATTAATGGGCCATAAGGCCCAATAGTTAATAAACGTATTTTAAGCTTGGCTTATAAGTTGTATTTTAATTCATACATAACTCTTATTTTCACATGTAGCTTATTTCTGTAACAACCTCGAGTTTCACGACGCGTATGACGATCGCGAATTCGACGTCTTAATTATTATTTTATAAATCCGTGAGAACGAACGTCGACATTTAAATTTTTATTTATCGTAAATAATTATTTTTGCATTTTATTACGAAAAGAAATTTCAAATTTTTATTTTTGACATTTCGCGAGTCGACGTTTGACCGCGCGTTCGTTAATCGTTTTGAGCATCGTAAAATTTACGACGCATCTTGTTATTATTTTATGATCATAAATTATTATTTTGTGAACTTTGTCGTCTTCGTTCCTTTTCCCTTGGCCAAAGCTCGCGTTTAAAGCTCCCGTTTGATTTAAATGGGTACAAGTTACATTTAAATTAAACATTATACAAGATTTTAATAAGTAAATGAAAAAGAAAAAAAATATTACTTATGCATGCCCAAGACACCTAGGCGACGCTAGGGTCTCACTACCATCTCAATGGTTTTGTTCAATGGTATGATTATATGGTTGCTTCCAAGATTTATTATGGTCTTTATACCTCAAAGTAAACCACATAGTTAAAACTTTTGTTCTCTCCATCCTTGTTCCTTGGTTCGGCCGGATACAAACACAAACACACACTCACCATTTTTCCATTTTGATATTGAAAACACATTTAAACATCACTTAAACAACGATATGAATCAAGAAAGAACCAAGTTTTAATTTGTTTTTTTTTCCCTTTCATACTTTCTTTTGGTTCCTATGTGAAGCACAAAACCACCACGTTGGTGTTTTGATTTATTCTTGCTATCTAATATTGCTAGATGGTAATAACTTAATATTTATGCAGAAAAATAAGACATGCAATAAGGTTTTATGCATAGGTATGAATATTGTTGAAGCAAGAGGGTTTTGGGTTCGAACCAAGGGAGAGACCACAAAGGTGTATTTTATTTGTTATTGATTGGGTTGATTTGAGTTTGAGTTTGGTTTGGTTTGGTTGGTTTTGGGCCGCGGGTAAGACACACGGAGGACGAAACGAACACTTTTATTTTTCTAATCTTGCTTGTCATAGCATTGTAAGTGTTCTTTTTATTTTTGTTTTGTTCATTTTTGTTTTTTTAATGATACTAGTCATTGCATGTGATGAAATTGACAAGATCTTGCGCCAATTAGTTAGTTGATGTTATAAAATGATTGAGCAAGTTAAGTATAAATTATAGGCCATATTAGATATGTCGTAAGTGAGATTTTGGGTCTAAAATGAGTTTTGGCGTGATTTACAAAAAGGTGTAACTTTAATGCAGAGAATTTGTAGCAAATCTCCCAAAAAAGGTAAACGAGGGTCGAGATTTTATAAAATCTGATTTTTGATTGAAAAATATGATAAAGCTTTCTTAGGCGATCGTTTTGACATAAAATGGAGCTTCTAACTCCTAAAAACGAAGAAGTTAGAGCTAAAACGAGATATATATTTTAGTGTAAAAATTCAGCACATTGGGTTAATTACTAGTTGCTGTCAGAAAATTTAACGCTCGTTTTGAGCACTTTCGAGTCCGTTTCGGCCTTCCGGCGAAACACGAAAGTTGCTCGGAATAATGTTTTACTTTGCCGCGAGGCTCGCTAGTTTTAAAATCAAGTAATAACGGGTCAAAACCCAAGGTCAAAGTCTGCGTTTTTATTAAAAATGTCAAAGTTCCTGCAGAAACTTGCATGGGCATTTTGGTCATTTTATGTCGAGTTTCGGGTCTCGGCTAAAACTAAAAAGTTGTCCGAAATGTCGTTCTACATAAAATCTTTTTTGAGTCTGAGTCGTGAAAATGTGATATAACGTGTCATTTAGAGCGGGTCAGATTTAGTAACATATATATATATATATATATAGATATATATATATATATATATATATATATATATATATATATATATATATATTATATAGTGGCATTTGCTTTACAGAACACTTTTTTTGTACAGAAACTTACAGACCAAATCTAGCCTTTCATTTTTTGATCGAATGGTTAAAAAGAGTTGTGGCACAAATGTAATAAACAAAAGCTCTGAATTATATCTTGTAATGTATAGAAGGGCATTTTGGGAATTTTAAAATTCTTAAAATTCTGGATCCTTTCCAACCACACGCTCTTTTAACCTAGAAACCGCCCTCTTATTCATAAAAAAACTCAGTCGCCACCCCCCTACAACCCACATCCAGATTTAATTATTTTTCGAGTGATTCTTATATCCTTAATATGAACGTTGTATGTGGTGTTCATTGGACGTGGAGGGAGGGCTTAATTCGTCTTCCATTTTGCTTGGGGTTGTGACAATGGTTAATGGCTTGTGAAGAAGGAGCCGTTCTCAGAATGTTATGCATGTTGTCGTTGTTAGGCAGAGGAAGCCGTTGCGCCGAAAGGATGGTGTTTTCATGTACTTCGAAGGTATGCGCTTGATTTCTTTTATTTGCTTGTATATTTGATTTTTAGTTAGTTTTTGAATATAAATGACATGGTGACTGTTAGATCTTTGTGAAAATCAAATCATTGTTTTAATACGTTTCATGTTCTGAATATTTTGGTTCTTTTGATCGGCTTTGTATTTTTAACTAAAAGTTATGATGAGAGGCTATACTTCTCTATAGGTTAAAGTACTAATCAATATTATCTCAGATGAGTGGTTTGGGTAAAGTGTGGAGTCTGATATATAGTTAAGGCGTGCTTTGCATAAACTAGTTGTAATTGGAGTTTGTTATAGTTAGAAGACGTAAAGCGATTATGTGTCTTATTGTATACGCTTAAATATTCGAGAGTGTAACTTTCGAATCACATAAATATACCTTGCAAGAGTTTAGATATGTAGCTCGTGTACGTTGTTTTTCAGAGGCCGAAGACTTCAAATTTGTGCCTATAGCCATGCTTACAGAATCTGATTTGGGACACATGAGTTGGCTAAGAGCATATCAAGATCTTGAGGTGTGCATGGTTGGAGATGAGGACCTACCTAACGCAGAAGTTTGTGTCTGCAGGTTTGTTTTTCATAACATGAACACATGCAGGTTTGTTTTTCATAACATGAACACATGCACAAACACATATTTTTACTACCTCAAAACTATATGTATAAACAACATAGTACTATAATAGGTTTGCTTGTCTTATACAGATGTTGTACGAATTAAATATAATGAGGATAATATAGAGAAACCAAAATATGTATAAACAACATACTATAATCAGTTACACAGATATTATGGTTTAAAATTCCATTAGTTGTTTACTAATTTGATTAAATATTTAATTTTTTCTTTTCTTTTCGGAACAGGATGTGTTTTTGGTGCTTTATCAATACGCTTTTGAGTGAAGTTTATGTGCCACAAGAAACATACATGTTTTTGGAAGGTGTGCACCTATGGTCTAATGAATTTGATGAGAAAGCGAAGCGACATATGTTCTCGGAAGTCGTGCACATATGTTCAAATAAATTAGGCGAGAAAGTGAAGAGTGCATACATGTTTTTAAACGGCAAGATACTTGTACATGAATTGTATTTTATTTTGATATCAAATTTTGTGTATACTATATATGTTCTTAGTTTGTTATAAACTTCTAGAGG
The DNA here is from genome assembly GCA_026074375.1 of Tanacetum coccineum. Classification (NCBI taxonomy): domain Eukaryota; kingdom Viridiplantae; phylum Streptophyta; class Magnoliopsida; order Asterales; family Asteraceae; genus Tanacetum; species Tanacetum coccineum. The sequence continues at coordinate 15,299 of BQNB010026951.1, forward strand.
TTACATGTGTATGTTTATGTTTTCGGTCATAAATTTCAAAAATAAAAGAATGTGGACTAAAAACATATATGCAGTTACCAATTTAAACAAATAAGTTTGACGTCTAAACGCAAAAAACACATGTAAATTTACTATATTTAGAAAAAAACATATATGCACTTGAATTTTTCAATAACATGTTTGCTGAAAAAAAAATTACAAGATGATTATTAATTCTTGAAAATAAAAAAGATTAGAAAAATGGTTTTTAATTAAAAAAAATAAAAAATATTAAAAATGTCTTTTACTATTATACCCTTTTATATTAAATGAAAAGATTTAATAATACAAAATTTTTATTGGTAAAAAAATGGTTCTGCAAAGAACGGTCCCTTATATATATATATATATACATATATATATATACATATATATATGTATATACATATATATATATATATATATATATATATATATATATATATATATATATATATATATATATATACATATATATGTATATATATATATATATATATATATATATATATATATATATATATATGTATATATATATATATATGTATATATATATGTATATATATATATACATATATATATGTATATACATATATATATGTATATACATATATATATGTATATATATATATATATATATATATATATATATAAGGGACCGGTTCTTTGCAGATCCATTTTTTTTACCAATAAAAATTTTGTATTATTAAAATCTTTTCATTTAATTTAAAAGGTATAATAGTAAAGTCATTTTTAATATTTTTTATTTTTTTAAATTTAAATAACCAATTTTCTATCTTTTTATATTTTTCAAGAATTACTATATTCTTGTAATTTTTTGGTTTAGCAAACTTTGTTATTGAAAATTCAAGTGCATTATGTTTTTTTCTAAATATAGTAAATTTACATGTGTTTTTTGCGTTTAGACGTCAAACTTATTTGTTTAAATTGGTAACTGCATATATGTTTTTAGTCCACATTCTTTTATTTTGAACATTTTATGTCCGAAACAATAAAAATACAATGTAACTCCTCCTAGAAGCGTTATTTAAGACAGAAAACCTAAGACATATATAGTATAATACAAATATTTGATATCAAAATAAAATACAATTCATGTACAAGTATCTTGCGTTTAATAAAACATGTATGCACTCTTCATCTTTTCGCCTAAATTATTTATGAACATATGTGCACGATTCCGAGAATACCATATGTGCTTCGCTTTTCATCAAATTCATTAGACCATTAGGTGCCACACCTTCAAAAACATGGTATGTTTCTTGTAGGCCACATTATAGAAAAACTTTCACTCAAAATGAGTATGGATAACACCATAAAACATCCTGTTCCCGAAAAAGAAAAGAAAAAATTTAATATTTAATCAAATTAGTAAACAACTAATGGAATTTTAAACCATAATATCTGTGTAACTGATTATAGTATGTTGTTTATACATATTTTGGTTTCTCTAATGATTATGACCGACTTTTACGTTTAATTCGTTACAACATCAGTAATAAGACAAGACAAACCTATTATAGTTTTTTGTTGTTTAGATACATATAGTTTTGAGGTAGTAAAAATATGTGTTTGTGCATGTGTTCATGTTATGAAAAACAAACCTGCATGTGTTCATGTTATGAAAAACAAACCTGCAGACACAAACTTCTGCGTTAGGTAAGGTCCTCATCTCCAACCATGCACACCTCAAGATCTTGATATGCTCTTAGCCAACTCATGTGTCCCAAATCAGATTCTGTAAGCATGGCTATATGCACAAATTTGAAGTCTTCGGCCTCTGGAAAAACAACGTACACGAGCTACATATCTAAACTCTTGCAAGGTATATTTATATGATTCGAAAGTTACACTCTCGAATATTTAAGCGTATACAATAATCTTTATGTCTTCTAACTATAACAAACTCAAATTACAAAAACTAGTTTACGCAAAGCACCGGCTCAACTATATATCAGACTCCACACTTTACCCAAACCACTATCTGAGATAATATTGTCTGTAGTACTTTAACCGTATAGGAAGTATTGCCTCTCATCACTATACGTTTCAGTAAAAAATACTTAAAGGCGATCAAAAGGAACCAAATTATTCAGGGCATGTAAACGTATTATAACATTGATTCGATTTTAAAAGAGATCTAACAGTCACCATGTACATTTATATCAGCAAAAACTAGATTAAATAAATCAAATATTACAAGCAATTAAAAGAAATCAAGCGCACATACCTTAGAATTAGTCATGTAAACCATCTTTCGGGAACGGCTTCATATGCCTATCAACGCATCAGCAATAACATTGCTGAGATCGGGTTACTACTTTCTTCTAACAGTGCCATTAACATGTCACAACAACAAGCCAAATGGAAGTATCGATTAAGCTTCTCCACGTCTATGTAACACCACATACTACGGTTCATATTAAGGATATTAATGAATCACTCGATAAATAAATTAAATTGGATCGTGGGTTGTAGGGGAGAGTGAGCGGAGTCGTACTGTGTTTTTTTGATGAATAGAGGGCTTGGTTTCTAGGTTAAAAGAGGTATTGGTGGAAAGGATCCAGAATTTAAGAAGATTTTAAAAATTCCAAAATGCCTTGTCTATACATTACAAGATTTAATTCAGAGCTTTTGTTTATTACATTTGTGCCACACTCTTTTAACATTGAAAAATTTTTTCAAAGTTAAATAGACAAGGCCTAGATTTTGGTTACTGTAAGTTCTGTTACAGAAAAAAGTGGTTCTGTAAAGCAATGCAACTAATATATATATATATATTATTATATATTTATTTAGTATATATATATATATATATATAATATATATTATATAGTATATATATACTATACATTAAATTCTGACAGTCGCGCTGTCGGGATAAAATGAGACCGTTATATCAAATTTTTAAACAACTTGCGGACTTCACTAGAGATTTTATGTTAAAAACGACATCCGGAAACTTTTACGTGTTAGCGAGACCGACATTGAAATAAAATAACCAAAATGCCACTGCTCGTGTTTTCTGTAGGAACACTTTAACATTTTTATTAAAAACTGACAGACTTTTGACCTTGTGTTTTGACAGTTCATGCTTGATTTTAAAAACTAGACGAGCCTTACCGGCAATGTAAAAATTATTTAGCCGAGCAACTTTCGTGTTTCGCCGGAAGGCCAAAAACGGACTCGAAAAGTGCTCAAAACGAGCGTTATATTTTATTGACAGCAACTAGTAATAACCTCCATTGATGTGAACTTTTTACACTACAATTATATATCTCCGTTTTTAATCTCTAACTATCCTTCGTTTTAGGAGTTAGAAGCTCCATTTTATGTCAAAATGATCGTTTAAGAAAGCTTTATCATATTTTCCAATCAAAAATCAGCTTTTATAAAATCTCGACCCTCGTTTACCGTGCTAAAGTTTCTGCATAAAGTACACCTTTTGTAAGTCACGCCAAAACTCATTTTTGGGACCTAATCTCCATCTACGAAATATCAATAGGGCTATTATAATATACTTAACTTAGTCCATCATTTATGCAAACATCAACTAACTAATGTTGGCGCCAAGGATCTGTCGATTTCATCACTTTGCATATGGACTAGTATCATTCAAAAAAGCGAAATGAACAAAACAAAAATTAAAAAGAACGCTTTAAAATGCATACTGACAAAGCAAAGATTGGATAAATAATGTGTTCGTTTGTACTCTTTGTCGTCTTAGCTGCGGCCCAAAAACAATACAAACCAAACCAAACTCGAACTCGAATCAACCCAATCAATAACAAATAAAATACACCTTTTGTGGTCTCTCCGTTGAGTTACGACCGAAACCCTCTTGCTTCACATTATTCAACCTTGCATAAAACATTATTCGCATAGTCTATTTTTCTTGCATAAAGATTTTGTTATTCCATCTAATGCAATATTAGATAGCTGAAAATCAAAACACCAACGGTGGTGGGTGTTTACATTTTTGTGCTCTCGACTGGACCAAAAGAAAGGAGGGAAATGGAAAAACACATTAAACTTGGTTCTTTTCTTGATTCATATCGTTGTTTAAGTGTGTTGTGAATGTGTTTTCATATCAAAATGGAGAAAAATATGTGAGTGTGTGTTTGTGTTTGTATCCCGGCAGTCATACCGAAACAAGGACAAGGATAGGATGAGGACAATAAAGTTTATAAACTTGTGTTTAACTTGTGAGGGTATAAGACCTTAATTAATTATGGAAAACCATTATATTATCATGAGACCTCATTGAACAAAACACATTGAGTGTGTGGGTGAGACCTAGGCGTCGGCCTAGGTGTCTTGGGCATGCATAAGGTAAATATGTTTTTTCTTTTTCATTTTCTTGATGTAAAATTTGTGTATAATATGTTACTAATTTAAAATGTAACTTGTACCCATTTAAATAAAACGCGAGCCTTAAACGCGAGCTTTGGCCAAGGACAGGAACGAAGACGACAAAGTTCACAAAATAATAATTTATGATCATAAAAATAATAACGAGATGCGTCGTAAATTTTACGATGCTCAAAACGTCGATGAAGATATAACTCGCATTCACCACGCGGTTCACTACATCATCGATCGAGAACTCGGCAAAAATAAATATGTTTTTAAACGGTGTTCGTTCGTAATACATTGAAAAAATAATATATTGCTACTACAAATAAAAAATCGTGATGGTCGACGTGCTCTGCTACTGTGAATGTTTTAAATAATAATTTCGGCACGCGCGACTTTTCAACAGCGATCGTCATACGCGTCGTGAAACTCAGGTTGTTACGGAATAAGTACATGTCGAAATAAGTGAGCGCGCATTGATATATACACTGATTATAAGCAAAGCTTAAAATTACTTTATAACTATTGGGCCTTATGAGGCCATTACTATTCCATTGTTATGTAAGGCCCATTTTTGAGTCAATACAAATACAAGTCTTAAGTCCAATTTCTAAGGTTAAACCAAAGAGTTATCACATTATAAGTTTAATGTTTCGGGCCAATTGTTAATAAATCCACTTCTATAGCCCTTTGTCCATAGGTTGATAAACAACACTCCCGTATAAATTTAAGTCCGATTATTAAATAAGCCGAAAATGGCTCATTAAGCTATAAGCCGAAAAGCCGTGGGCCCTCTGATGGGCATTTACGGTCCATTTAAGTTCAAAAAGGACAACGACAGACAAGGCGCTTAAGTACCACAGACTATATAAGCTAAAAATAAGCACTATATATCTTAAGATAAATCACTATGCACTGGTGCTGTTATCAACTCTGCGTCTAGCAGAGAGTACCAAAAAGCCGCAAACCTATAAGACGAACGAATCATTGGGCTCTGTTGGGTCGTTCGGTACGCACACGCCCAACAAACATTTAAAATTACAATAAACCCAAGTATAAGTCCATTAAGCTATATAAAATAAGCAAATAAGCCTCCAGGCGGCGCTCGAGTTACCAAATAAGGCTACCAATATTAAGCCACAAAACATAAGCCAATTCGCTGTCTGTTTAACATTATTAACGCTCACGATTTGGGCTCTATGTTTATGTTGCCGGTTTCGTGGAAGCCCAAATAAGCTTAAATAGATTAATTCAATACGCTCTCTAAATAAGCTAGGAAAAGTAAACTGAAAGTTTTAAAGGACTAAAACACAAATCCTTTTCTTTGTTTTTCATTTTTATGACCGAGGACTCAATAGCCCTAATGAAGGCACTGGTGTGATTATTTAATACTGTTTAGAAATATGACTCACCTAAGCCTCTTTCGGCTATCTAAAGTTGTATTTTACATCATCAACAACCATAATATTACATATGATATTTTCTTTGCAGACTTGCCAGATATTCAAATTATTTTCAAACCAAAGCATATCCATTTTATGATTTTGTAACTTTTAAAACTTAGATTTTTAGAAAAATGTTTGTACAACTAATGTATATGCATGATTATAAGCACAAGGTCAAAAAGATTCAACATAAAATGAGAAAGATCTTACAAATAGTGGTTGATTTTAGGAGGAGATTAAACGATAAACCAAACAACCAACATTATTTATTTATCCAGTGATCACTAAAAACCTACACCTGAACGTGTCTAAGCTTCTAGTCTTGAGACAAGGATAAAAAATATTTGTATTTGATGATCGTGTGTAGTCCACGCGCTCTCGAAAAGGAGAAAGAGAAGAGAGATTTTGAGTGTGTCGTGTCTGTGCTGTGTGTGTTTTTGGATTGTGCATTTATATGTGTTTATGTATAATCTAAACGATCATGTATTGTCTTAAATCCTTGATCACACGAAAATTTTGGTGCATCGGGTTTGTGTGCTTCGGGCGATGAGGCGCGGTTATGGCTCCCGCGGTGGCAAGGACAAGGAAATCCTAAGTTTTCATAATTTGAAATTTTAGTGTTGTTTTCTTGTTCGTATAAAATGTTATACTATAAACCAGTCTTTTCTCGTTTGCTACAGATAGTTTCTTTCTAAATATGAAATGTTTATATAAAAGCTAAGTTTATAAGTGTATACTTTATCGTAATTTAAATGAAAATTTTAGTTACTGTAATGCTCGGTACCGAGCGCCCTGATTCTGTGGCTTTTAAGTTGAACAATGCGGGATTAAATTTCCGTTAAGTGATTAAAAAATAAAATGTAAACGTTTAAAAAGACAGGAGATATCAGAGAATATCTATAGCTAATGCCAAAGTGCTTTTGTGTATAACTTAAATGAAATCGCTCTAAATTAATATTAGCGTCTAGCCCAGGATAACCGTTTTGCATGGAATCACCCAAACGTCATAAACTCAGTGAGTTAATAGTTTAATATTCAGGCTGGAAATACTTACATCTGGTTTATACATTGCCCCGATGCACTCTAACGGCTCGCTCGCTGGAATTCGTCGGATTATACTACTTAGAACATCGTATACTTATTAAAAAAATTAATTTTTTGACTTTTTAAGGGCTAGGACTATATCGACATAAAGGCAATTTTTCTGCTGCATATATATACTTTTATTTGACATATGGTAACAGCATTTGATAAGCCAAGAAAATAACAAATGTGACAAAATTCCCAACCTTGGTTATCTTTAGTTGTAAAAAAGACTTGAATGACAAGCAAAATCAATTGACAAGGGGGAAGTTACGAAGGAAATTTCGCGATATTTTAAAGTTATGAAAAATATAAATTAAGGTTCGAATAAATCGGTAGTTAAACGGAACCACCTCTTTTATAAACACATCAAGTGGGGCGCCATAAACACTTGTTCAAAAGTACATTAGGTCAAAACTCTCCACATGGTTTCTTATTCACTCAAGGGGAAACAAAAAATTTCATTAGTCTTAGAGTGTAGGTTACAGGGTGTACCAAAGACATGTAATTGGTATCTACGTCAGAACCAATCTACCATCAATCCACATCACACCAAACCACTAAAACAACTCTCCATTCATATAGAAACCCAATAGCATGTCGTTGGTCCTTTTCTTTTCTTTTACATTTTAATTACTTGAATTTTAACTAAAAATGATAATAAATACTGATTTACAAATACGAAAACATTACAAAATTCGAAACAAAATATACACAATTACGATACGATTATGAATTAAAAATACAAACAAATATTAAACAAAACTACGATACACAAATAATAAAAACTACGATGGGCCCAAAATATTTTGCTCGGATATGTCTTTGAGTTTTTCATATTAGACCGTCATCTTCAGGCTTCATCCCCATCGGTTCTGAAATAAAAAACTTCAATCTCTCTGAATTTTTTGGCTATGTCGCTAAGCTATAATTTTTGAGCACGGTCTTGGCGTAACTCTTTTGGACCATAAAGTTTCTATATTATCCGTTCGAAGGAAGATCCGATGTCTTGGACGAGTCGGATTTTTTACTCTAGGTAGGTATTGGCTTACCCGGAGGACGTGGTATTTTATCATATTAAAATAGCTCGTTCGGATCTTCAGTGTCCTCGGTGGTACGAACATGTCTTTCGAGAACACTTACTTTGACACCACGCCATTTTTGGTGATCTTTCAACACATCCCACACTTCATAGTAGATAAATGCAAACCCACAAGTATCGTAAAACGTCTTATAACAACGAGACAACCACATTGAATCATTTTCACCACTCAACTGTTGATGTTTGTCGATAATCCCGACGAACTAGTTACAATCGCGTGTCAAAGTTTGACGCTTCCACGTGATCATACTCTTGTTATTGTTGCTAAAAACCGACTCTAGCAATTATTCGGTCTCCTATAGCCAGTCTTGGGTCACTCTGAAATTGTTAGTACTGTTTCTGCTAAACAACGTTTTTCACTTCTGGATCTATTGCCATCGTGGTATGTATGACGACGGTTATCTTTGGTCGAGGCTTTTTTTTAATTTGATTTTGCTTTTCTTTCCAACGGGAGACAAATCGGTTTGTGAAGCTTCGTCGCAATACGTCGCAGACGTTTGTCCGAGTTTTGAGTGGTGAATATGTAGCGTAAACTTGTTGTGTGCACCATTTTTTGCTAATCACGTGAAGAATTACCGAGATTCATTTGGTTAAAGTATTGTTGTTGTTTGTATTGTAGAAAAGCCATTTGATTAAAATGATCTTGGTTCATTTACTATGCGACCAACGGTTGTGGAAAATATGGCATGGGGTTTTGAGAATATGATGGCACTGGGTTTTGGTTTCCATATTGTAGAATGAAAGGCGTCTGTCAGGTTTTGTAGGTATAGGAAGAATGATGCGGATGGCGGTGTAGCGGGTGATGGGGAACTCGAGTTAGCGGACAAAGAAAATGGATTAAATATATTATTAAGTAGCCAATCGTTATTTTGTTGTGATATTTTTTAAAGGTAAACTGGAAGTGTATGTGAAAGTGTATTTAGTTATATTGTGATTTGGGTTGAATATATGAGAAATGGTAGATAAAAGTGGGCATTTATAAGTAAAAAAAGGTGTATTTTTTTTGCTCGCTTCTTACCGTTATGCAACGTTTGGATTTTAAAAAAAATTAGAAAAATTCGCTCATGAACGGACCGACACATGTACAAATGGCTCGCAAACGACGTCGTTGTCGATGCCAGGAATGGCGCCTTTACCCACCGTTGGTCCACCCCTTCTTTTGTGAGTGGCGGACCGAAAACGCCTTGTACCTAGACGTGCGCAAACCAGTTAACCAGTTTCGGTTCGGTTTCAGTCAACAGGAACCTGTTTCAGTCAACGAACAACTTTGAAACCGTTTGGGGTGAAAACGGGGAACCGGTTCTTTTATCGGGTTAATTGAAGTTGAACCGGTTGGAAACCGGTTATTACCGGTTAGCTGTCAAACGGGTTTGGACCCCGGTTCTTTTTTTTTTCAGTTTTCGTGTGTTTTATAAGCAATACACTGAATAAACTTCCACTTTATTTTTATTGAAAACTAATTACATTGGAATCGACATACATCGGAAGGGAAATACAAACATAGACATCGGGATTGAAATTGATAAATACAAACATAATAATCGGCAATTAGAATTAATCGCCCATAGTTCGTCTTTTATTTTTCATAATCAACCTCTTCTCCTCCCGAACCCGAACCGGACATAGTGCCTTCGCTGCTAGCAACATCTAGTGCAATTTCTTCTTCGAATAGTGGAATGGCTTCCTTTTGTTGCACCTCGGCATCCAAGATCTCTTCCTTCAATGGTATACGGCGTTTTCAAGATGGATTTGTATTGTGTACGCTCTTGAGAATCTAAAGTAATCTTTAAATACTCTACACCATCTCTGAAATGCAGATGTTGTGTTTGTCTTAGGATTGTCAACAACATCCCACTTGTTGAAAATGCGGATTCAGAAGCTACCGAAGTAGCTTGTACACTTATTATATCCATAGCCATGCGGGATAGAACATGAAATATTGATTCTTTTGCTTTCCAAAAACCCAAGAGATCAAAAGTTGCAAACTCATTGTTTTCAAGTTGTGTAACAAAATCCGAATGGACATACCGCTCATATTCGGATGACAATATAGGATCACTCCTTGCCTTTTTGTTTGTGTGTTCTTTCAACCGGTATAGCAACCGGGTCATTTGATTCCTGCCACTCGCCCTCGATGAAGAAGCCCCACTACTTGATTCAGTTGTTTTTGGGTTACCATATTTTGCACAATAAATATTATACAAACCTTCCAAAGAGTCGGTGAACCATTTTTTTTGCCTTACTTGCATGACCATCGTCAAAAAACTCCAAATCCGTACTTATTGACTCGATGGGTAACTCTACCCCGTGTACATTAAAACATGGGTTTAAAGCGGCATCACAAGTAATTATTGGTGGCATTTTTTGAAAATACTTCTTAAGTTTTTCCTTTATTGGTTTAACCATACTTGGAAATATACCCCCATTAAGTTCATATTCAGTTAATTTGTTACTCATGAAGAAAATCTGTTGAAGTACCAACGGAGATGTTGGGTAGTAAACCCCCGATAATTTTTTCGTGGCATTATGAAAAACTTCAAGTAATTGGGTTAAACTTTTAATAGTAACCCAATTCTCAGCCGGAAAATGATCACACCTACCCTTACTAGCCAAAAGGTCATGAAAATACATCAAAGTAGATTTTTTGTTTTAAACCACATAGGAACATATGATAAGTGGAGTTCCATCTTGTTGGAACGTCCCAATTAGGTGATAAACAAGGTTTCCCCGCTTTTGAACAGATTTTAATATAGCATTGATGGTTTCTACCACCCGATTTAAATACATCTTTTAACATTGTTTTAAAAGACTCTTTGATTGCATTAATCGCGGGCACCGCTAAATCATCTTGCACAACCAAGTTAATGATGTGTGCAACACAACGACTATGATAAAACCTACCATCCATTGGTGGTTCGTATTTTAATTTTAGTTTACCAATTGCCGATGTGTTGTTTGTAACAACTGATAATTTTTGAAATTTCAAATTACTATTTTACCCTTTGACTTTTCGGGTCCGACTTGACTTTTTGACTTTTGATCTTTTATTGTCTCATAAAAACAATTATCGCGTGACCGGTAAAATTTTCGGGACATATTTTAAATAATAAATCATATTTATTATTACATCCCTCAGGTGCAAGTTATTTTTAACTTATTTGACTTGAAAACGAAAAAGATATATGTTATTCCTAAGCTGACTTATCAAAAACGACCCACTAAATCCGTTTCACGCATCGGACTCTAAGCAATATGATGTAATAAAACGACATTCGGACAACTTTTTAGTTTTACCGAGACCCGTAAACAAGCAGAAAATGACTAAATTACCCTCGCAAGATTATTTAGAATCAAGAAAAGGGTTATCGGCATGAAAATAATTAAATTAATATTGTAATTAACACTCTTTTTTATTAAATAAAAGTTTTAATAAATTAGTTATCATTTTATTCTGCTAACGTTTGTTAAGACGCAAATATTCGATAAAAGATCATTTTACGGACACAGTTTATCAGTAATTACAAATAAATAATTAAACGTTTAAATATAATTTTATAAACGTTTATGAAAACTTGGTTTCGAGTGAATACGCGTTTTTATTATGGGAAAAATTATTTGGAACGCAATGGCGCAAGTTTCGTGTTTTGAACCGTTCGTTAAGTAATTCAAACGAGCCCCAAACCCGTTATATTACAAAAGTTACCCTTTTGGTCCCTGTGCAAATATTTACCAAAATTAACCTATCTTTTTGTGACTTTGTCAATTTATTTTTATACTTTTGAAATATAAAATATATATTATATATATATATTATATATATATATAATATATACTATATATATTATATATATATAATATATTTAATTTTGTTATATTATGTATATATTTATATTAATAAGTTATCATTTTTTTCATTTCATTTATAAATAATACACACACATGCATCTCCCTCTCTCTCATTTTTCCGGCAGCCGCCCCCATCTTTTCCGGCGAGTCTCCGGCCACCGTCGCCGCCACCCCAAAACTTAACAAAAAGGTAGATCTACCCCCTATCTATCCGATCCACCAAACCACGCGCCTCCACGCGCCGTCTCCATCACCACCACCCACTCACCGCCCACCATCAAATAATCATCACAATCCACCATCACAACCACTACGCACACCCGTGCCACACCAACTCCCCTAGCCACACACATAACACCAACCACCACAACACCATTGTGCATCAAACCATCCTCCACCTCACACCACCCACAGGGGTGCGTTCGTTTTTTACAAGGCATAAGGGTGCGTTAAGATTTACACAAAAAGGCGCTGCGCATGGGTTTTTCTTTAAAACAGCCCGAATGGGTGCATTGCGTTGTTGACCTCAAACCCAAAAAGGGGTGCGTTGGTTTAGTTTAGTGTCCCGACCCAAAGGGGTGTTTGTTTCTGTGGCAGCCACCCCTAGGGTGCGTTTGATTTCATAAACCGCACATAGGGTGCATTTGGTTTAGTATAAACAACAATAGGGTGCGTTTGGTTTTATAAAACGCACACAAGGGTGCGTTTGGATCTGGGTTACCAGATTAGGGTGCGTTTTGTTCTTAGCCACACCACATAGGGTGCGTTTGGTTGTTATTAAAACCACCATGGGTGCGTTTGGTTATGAAAATGGCAAAAGGGGCGTTTGGTGTAGCATTGTTCGATAATAAGGGTGCGTTTGGTATTAGCTGATTCCAAAAATAGGGTGGCCGTTTTGGTTACCTAGCGGGGGTTTTTTTTTTTTTTTTTTTTTTTTAAACAAAAGGGTGTGTTTGGGGTTAACAGAAAATATGGGTGCGTTTGGGTTTGGTTGTGCAGTTAGGGGTGTTTGGTTGTGCAGTTAGGGGAGTTTGGTTGTGTAGTTAGGGGCGTTTGGTTTAGCAACAAGGGTGCATTTGATGGTAAAAATCAACAATAAATATATCGTAAAATTTTATATTATAAAAACCGGATTAAATGGTGGTTAAAATGGTTAAAAATAATATATTATTTATTATATCGTCTTCCTGATTTGATCTTCGTTAAATATATTTATGTATGATATTTATATTTGAAACACGCAGGAGTTGTTTAAATGTGAATAAACATTAGGTTTTAATGTATATAGGAAACGTTATATAAAGGAAGGTCATAAAGAAATTTATATAATTTTCTTTATTTAGTAATGTTTTTCTAAAAAATACTGTTTTTTTTAGAAACCTGGTCTATAAGGGGGACCTAAGTTATATTATAAAGTTATATTAAATTATAACTATACAATTAATCCCATGAAAACAACAAAACCTAAAAATTTACAATGAGACAATAATTTTTAAGCTACGATCCGTCCAATAAGACGGAAAGATTAATTATAAAAATATTTATTTTATATAATTCTTTGACTAGAAGGTAAAAATCAAAACTTTTGTAAAAATTTACAAGATCGTTTAAACATAAATTGTATAACTTCAAAACGTTTGTGTTTACTTTAAGCGGAAATCCTTTTTAATTAAATTGGTGATTTCGAACCGTGTCGAAATGGTTTTGGTTTCAATTCTTTTCTCAGTTTCTTATATAATACTTGCAAAGTATTATATACCTCAGTTATTTTAATTAATGGTTTTCCTTTGTTATATAATTCACGGTATGAATTATATACTTGTTTATTTTTCATATGTAATATATACGGAATATATTACATACTTTGTGTTTACTTTTCGATTTATTTTATTTAACCAACCACCAAACTTATTACACTTGGGAAATCTAAATCTTTAATCAACGTGATCGCGTTGATATAACCTTCATCGGGAAATACAAATACATTATCTAGGCTAGTGGGTGTAGTCGTTAAGATAAACCTGCATCTTCTTGGTTATGTCGTTCGGTTTCGATTGGTTGTGCTTTAGTATGTGCTCTCTGCAATTCGTTCCTTATCATCAAGGTGATGTGAGTTTATAGCCCCATGTTGTATTTGTTTTACATATATATTTTGGGGTGAGAACATGCTTGTTTACAAATGCATTTACATGGTTGATTACAAATCGGTTTACATACTTATTTATATATCTCGCGATGAGATACAATACTTGGTTTAAATTTTTGGGCATGAATACTCGCTATAACTTGGTTATACACTCATATGCATATCTCACGGTGAGATACAATATTGGTTTTTACTTATGGACGCAACAACTATACTTTTACTCGAATGATTATGGATTAGCTTAGGTTGCATGAACTGTAAATCACTTGGAGGGTGAGCGCGAATGTTATGAAATAGATCTATTCAGGATTGACAATCCCCGTTCGGGTGATTAGCTATCACTGGGCAAACAAACGTTATAACATGTCGGAATACAATTGGTTGAGTTTTTAGGGCCAACAATTACATACACAATGATATTTTCAAAAATGCCCAGGTGTTCTTGGAGGGGACACCTATGATGGGTACAGATTATTTTCATTAATGCCCGGGTGTTATTGGAGGGAACAACTACGATGGGTACACTCTTACTATGCCTTGAATAAAGTGGCATACATACAAGTCTACGTCGCAGTTTCATGAACTTAGAGTAATTGTAATCATTGTTTTATACTCACATGGATATTTACTGTGCCTTGAATAAAGTGGCAATACATACTTGAAACATTTTTGTGATATATATATATATATATATAAAAATTTATCATTTCCATGCTTTGATAAAAACATATTGCGATTTAAAACGATTCTTACTTAACATTTTTAGTGAGACTTTATTTTGGGGATTGAACACTAATTGGTTCATGCATTATCTTTACAACAATATAACTAATGTGAATTTTCTAAAAAAGCAATTAATTACATTTTGGAAGGGATCATTTTTGGTTTTGATAAATGGTCATTTTACCAACTAACTTGTCAAGATAACTTTGGGTTCAATCTTTTTTATTTCTTAAACAAAAATTCTATGAAACTTTCCACCATACTATAATTGTTGGACCACTTTTCTAAGGGCTGTTTGTCCCTCAGGTGGGGTGGGAAAATTTTGGATGTGGCTTGGGGATTATTTAGGATGTGCCCATTGGGAGTGGGTTCTAAATCTGACTAGGATTTTTCATGCTTGGGATTTCTTTTACATAACATTACATAAGTGATTGCAGAATCTCGTTTGTGGTTAATTTTCAAAGGGCTCTTTCTTTGTGTATTGCCAATATGGGGGGACAAAACTTTTATATCAATTTTGAAGGAAATTCATACAAAACGAGATTTTTACTTTTTCAATAAACGGGAAACAAAACATTTTAGGGAGGTTCGTTTTCTCTCTGTAATTCTTAGCGCTGTGTATTATTGGGAAGTGATAACCTTGCCCCCCGGATACATTTTTCGCATTTGCCGGGGGTACACCGGGGGGGGCATTTTGTTGGGGGTGTTTTACACCAAAAATTAATAAACTCCCTCTATTAAGTTTCAAATCCGCTCAAATAAATTAGGCTTTATGTTAAATTGGCTTGGTTTGGTTTTGGGATTTTTCTGTTTACAAAAGTTAATTGATTAAGGATTTTTTAGGATTTTTAAGGCTCCAATTATTTGGTGATAAGCTTAATTGTGGGAAAGGAAGGGGCTTATTGTTTTTAGGAAATGTTAATTTTTTAAAGCTGGGGGTGAGGTTCCCCTATAGAGGCCTTATTGAGGGTTTGATTTTATGTTGGATTCCCCTGGTTTTTTAGGCAAGGGATAAAAGGCGAACATCAATTTTTTTGTTTTACTTTTAATTTTTTAGGGCTCAAAAGAAATTTTCTGCCTTTCTAGTATTTTGCTTTATCTTTTGATTGGGGGGAATTTAGCCTAAGGGTCTGTTTTGATTTGTAATTGTTGATGAAAAAGGGCATTAAGTAATGTTTTTTTTTCATGTTGGCTAGTTTAAAATTTCTTTTATGTCCTTGCTTGCTTATTACTGTTGCATCTAGTTTAATTCTGTCTAATAATGTTGTTTGTTGCTTTTTGAGTTCACTAGTTTGCTTAAAATCAAGTTTGCAAGTTAATGTTTCAAATCTGTCATAAAAAGTAAAAAATAGTAGCATAGTTGGTAGCTTATAATTCTGGCTTATTTGCTTATTTAGAAATGTTCATTAGGTTTGTTTTAAGCTAGTAAACATCTGGTATTTGAACTTTGTGCATTAAAACTCAATTTTATAAGCTAAATATGGGATTTTACACTTTAAAGGGGTGTTTGGGTCAAGCAGTACTAACTTAAGTTAGTACTGCTAGACACCATCTGGTTCTTTAAACTGTTTTTAAATCCCACATTGAGGTTTATAAGAAGGGATTTAAGGTACTTATAGGCTTAATTCAGTTTTTCATATAATTAGTTAATAGTGGTTTAAGTCTGTTAGCTTAAGCTCAATCTCATGAGCATTTTCAGTTCATGTCTGTCCTAGGTGTTAATTCTTCTTCCATTGCTCTTGTTTTAGTTAATATAGAAAGTTAGTTTAATTCCTTGAACCTGCACTTGTAGGATTTTAAGTTTTGGTGCTTATTGTTGTCAATTGCATCAGCAACAAAAATAGACAAATTGCCATTTTTAAGCTTAATTTTCAGAGGGTAAAAATAGTTTTTAGGTTTTGATTTTTATAGCATAAATAGATTTTAGGCCATTCTAGATAAATTAGGGCTTATTTTAGTTTAAAAAGCTTATTTGAATACCTGTTTTAGATCTGCAATTTTGCTTTTTGTCTTTTTATTCAATAGCCAAAAGTATAGTAAAATGAATTTTCAGCTTTTTCATTAAGCTTTTTCCTTAAGCATTTGATTTTCAAAATAGTTTTCAAAAGTTGTTTTAAGTAGCTAATAGGTCAAGGTTTAAGCTGGTTTAAGCCAAAAGTCCATAAGGATCCTTTAATTTATTGAAAAATAAGCTCAAAGTTGCCTTAAGGGACTGTTTGGGTTAACAGTTTCTTCCCAAATAGCTTATTTGAGATTTATTTTAGCTTATAAGTCTTTAGTTTTTGCTTAATTCCTGTTCAAACTAGCTTATTAGGATAATTTTTAAGTAGTTTATAGCTTATTAAAGTCAGTTTTAGCTTATTTAGTCTTTTCCTTAAAAAAACTAAAAACATAGTTAATCTATACAAGTAGCCTTTTCAGTTACCTTTTTAAGTGCTTATTTGAATTTCAAAATGCAATTTGTTTATAGTATTAAGTAGCTTTATATCTAGTCTTTAAAATGGTATAAGCTACAAGTCCATAAGGATCCATTAGCTTAGTGAAAATTAAACTCAAAGTACCTGTGTCGTCTGTCTTGAAATCTGTCATACACCAAAGTACTTTTTCATGATTTGTCAGCTTATGGCTTTTATTCTTTGCTTAATTTTTCTTTATTTGTGCTTATTAGGATAATATAGGATAGTTGTAGCTTATTTAGTTTAGTCCTTAGCTTATTTTAGCTTATTAGTAAATGTGTGTTTTAAGGAAAAGCTTAAAAAGGGTTAAATGCTTTCTGTCATATCAATAAGCTGTTTTCAGCTTATATAGTGATTTAAAAAAAAGTTTCTTTTACAAAAACTCTTAGTTTTCAGCTATTCTATAACTTTGCTTTTTAAAGTTTTTGCAAAAATAAAAATAAAAAAGGGAACAGGGGAAATCGTGGGTGAGCAGGGCTCGAACCCACGACCTCTACCCTCCTTACCTTTTATAACACAACACACAATACACACTCACCACTGCGTCCTTGGGACTTTTACGTCCTAAGGTGCAGTTTAAAATCTTTTATCACCTTTTTGATACTTTGTTATAAAAAAGCACTTTGAGTGCTTAAAAGCTTTTTCCTGGCTTATTTAGTTTAGCTTTTTAAGTTTTTATTTTTTTCCTGCATTCTGTTTATCATAAGCTATTTTTAGTATTTTTCTTAGATTTTTAACTCAAAGTTTAGTATTTTTAATCTTAAAAACTTTAAAAAATCATAAAAAATAGAAAAATAATCAAAAAAATAATTTTCTTTTTTATAAAATTTTCTTTTATCATAATCTAGGCTTAGGTTTGAAATTTACTTTCGTAAGGTTAATATTTTGAAATTTCACTTTTTAAAAGAACGGGATTTCGTTCCCGTTCTCGTTTTCTTCGTTTTTAAGCTTTAAGTGTTCTCGTTTTAGAATTTCCTTAGCCTTTTCTTATAAGTTAGTAAAATAGGATTAGGAAAATTAGGAAAATCATTTTAGGTTTAATTTTAGATAATTTAGGTTTTAAATGTCGCGTTTTTAATTCCTGTTTACATTTTATGCTTACGTGTTTAATTGTTATTTCTTGCTTACTTGTTTTCGCACATTTATCTACTTGTCATTTACTTTAGTAGAGTTAAGGAACCAATTCAAAAATCTTTTAACCATTCAAATCGCGTTATCACGAACTTAGCCGATTCTCAATTCACGCTTCGTCGAGGGAAAACAACCAGGGAGGTTTTTGACAACTTTGGTTAAAAGTTCGTTTCTTGAACCGACGAAAAAATAACTATTATACTATTATTTGATCCAATCCTTATATACTTATATATTATATATTATATTATATATATAGAGTGTGTTCGGACTGCGTACCAAGCAAATACAAGTCGGTCTCAACAAAACTGTCAGATACATCCGTACCGATAATGGCACAAAATTTTTAATCATGTTTCTGCACTGATCGATATGAAAGTGTCGGCATTTTCACCAAAAATCAGTTCCGAGGACTCCACAACAGAAGGACGTTGTCGAAAGACGAAATCGAACTCTTGTGGAGGCTGCTCGGACAATGCTGATATTTTCTAAGGTTCTGATGTTTCTATGGGCAGAAGCTGTTGCCATTGCTTGTTACACCCAAAATCCATCCCTAATTCAAACTCTTCATAACAAAACCCCATATTACTGTGCCTAGATAGCGAATCCTGAACTTACTTTTCTCTGGAGTCTTTGTGCTCTTTGGGTTACTCATACAATGACATTTAGGACCTGAAAATTGCAACCAAACAACTGATATTAGAATTTTTGTTGGTTATGCACCAAACAGGAAAGGGTATCGAATCTACAACAAAAGAACCTGGAAGAATCATGGAATTAATTCACGTGCAATTCGATGAGCTGTCTAAGCCTATGGTTCCTGTGCAACCCGGTACAGGACCCGTACCTTCTTTACTGACGCCTGGACAAATTAGTTCAGGGCTCGTACCCAATCCGGTCTCACACCACTTAATTATAATTTAGTTTATTTGTACCCCCAACAAATAAAGAGCTGGAGATGATGAATACCTAGAACCTCCTCGTGTTGAAAGACCAGTTACTCTTACTACAGCAGTTCTCAATATTCCTATATCTCACCGATACACCTTCTCTACTACATAGATCCAAGAGCAACTCTCTACCAGATTCCTTTCAACTGTCATCAACATAATCACAACCTCCTATCTCACATCAGGTGTTGCAAATTGAGTCTAATATCATTGAAGACAACCTTTTACTTCTGCTGACAACGATCCCTTCATAAACGTGTTTACTCCGGAACCTAGTTATGAAGCATCATCATCTGGGGATGTTAGTTCAGCTGAATCCATTCATGTTTCTCAACCATATCATCATCTCGGAAAATAGAGCAAGGATCACCCACTTGAAAATGTTATTGGCAATCCCTCTAATCCAGTATCCACCAGAAAATAACTTGTAACCGAAGCCTTGTGGTGCTTGTACAATTTTGTACTTTCAAAAATTGAACCAAAGAACTTCAAATCTGCCATACCTGAAGATTGCTGGTTTTAAACCATGCAAGATGATATCCACGAATTTGATCGACTTCAAGTACGGGAATTAGTACCACAACAAGACTGTGTCATGATTGTAGCTCTCAAGTGGATTTACAAAGTTAAGCTTGACGAGTACGGTGATGTTCTGAAAAACAAGGCAAGGTTCGTGGCCAAAGGATATCGACAAGAGGAGGGAATTGATTTTAAGGAATCCTTTGCACCGGTTGCACGGATCAAGGCTATAAGAATCTTCATCGCCAATACCGCCAGCAAAAACATGACTATCTATCAAATGGATGTCAAGACATCATTCTTTAATGGCAAGTTGAAGGAAGAAGTCTATGTTTGTCAACCAGAGGGTTTCGTTGATCCAGACCATCCGACACATGTTTATTGTCTAAAGAAGGAAAGAAATCTGTTATGGGTTTAAAGCAGGCTCCTAGGGCGTGGTATGACACTTTGTCACGGTTTCTTCTGGACAACAAGTTTTCCAAGGGTGCTGTTGATCCGACATTATTCACTCGAAAAACAAGCAAACATATTCTTCTTGTTCAAATATATGTAGATGATATCATATTTGGCTAAAAGCTCCTTAAAACAGTGACATAATTTTCTAATGAGATGAGTTCTAAATTCTAAATGTCAATGATGGGAGAAATGTCCTTTTTCCTAGGATTACAAGTTTCTCAAAATCCCAGAGGCATTTTTATCAATCAATCAAAATTTGCTCTAGAAATCTTAAAGAAATTTGGGATGGATTCGTGTGACCCTGTTGATACACCCATGGTGGATCAAATTAAATTGGATGAGGACCCCTTAGGGATTCCAGTTGACCAAACTCGATTTTGTAGTATGGTCAGCTCCCTAATGTACCTTACTGCCAGCAGACCCGACCTTGTATTCACAATATGCATGTGTGCTAGGTATCAGGCATCGCCTACCAAAAAGCACCTTGAATCACTTAAACGTGTCTTTTGGTATCTCAGAGGAACCATTAATTAGGGATTTTGGTATCCGAAAGACACCGCTATGGCACTAACGGCCTATGCAGATGCGGATCATGCAGGTTGTCAAGATACACGAAGAAGTACGTCAGGAAGTGCTCAGTTCCTTGGAGATAAATTAGTCAGCTGGTCATTAAAGAAATAGAAGAGCACTGCGATCTCAACCACAAAGGCTGAATACATTGCCATGTCTGGATGCTGTGCTCAAATACTTTGGATGAGGTCACAACTTTCAGACTACGGTTTTGCCTTCAATAAGATTCCCCTGTATTGTGATAACCACAGTGCTATTGCTCTCTGCTGCAACAATGTCCAACACTCTTGGTCTAAGCACATTGACATACGTCACCATTTCATTCGGGAGCAGGTAGATGAAAGACGTGTTGAGTATAACTTCGTGACGACAGATTATCCAGCATGGCAATATATCACCAAGCATCACCAAATAGCGGTCGAATTTCTACTCCCGCGCTGTTATGAAGAGTATGACTCCAAAAACCCTTAAACGTATTTAGGAAGGAGAAAATTCCTATATCCTATGTAAATATGTATATAGCTTAAATCTAAAAAGAAAAATACAAAAATATAAAACCTACAAAAACCATAAAAAATCAGAAAATAGAAAATACCAAAAATAGTTTTTCAAGACATGTCTTCCGTTTATCGATAACATTTACGGTCCTAGAAATGTCATTTAATAATGACACGTGTCTTTAAATGAAGCTTGAACGGAAGTTCAAATTTTTCAAAACATGTCTTTATGGCTTGCAGCTATTTCAGGCTGCAACCCGTTTTTCTACATGAGTAACGCATGTCGCCAAAAAGACGGTTGTTCCTGACAATGGGTGATTAAGTTCTCCTGGGCATGGATTACTTTATATCCATGCAACTCTGACTTAATGTACGTTTCAGTGCATTATTTCTTGTTATAGAAGAGAAGTCTTCTTTCTTTAACCAAATGATTTTTCGTCTATGATTCTTCAAAAAATTATTTGTGTTACCCACGGTGGAAAATGTTGTTTGAAAATCCATCAGACTTGAATTTCTCAAAATTTGTCACTCAATCAACGACTACAACTCTTTCAATAGAAAACGGGTCATTGATTGAGGGGGAGAGTGTTTTCAAATTTATGACATCTAATGGGCATTTTAATTCTATGATAAAAGGTTTTTGTATTTAACAGGGTTACATGTTGAAGAGGAGTTAAATTTATTTTAACTCAAAGTGCCAAATTTGTCAATAATGTGTAAGTTTAGGGACTTATGTGCAATTTGCTAAATGTTTCCAAGGCTTATGAAATTACAAGGACCATGTGTGCCAAATCTAAAACTTGTATGAACCTTATTAATACATTAAACCACAATGTAATAGACTTTGAAAGTGTAGGGACCATAACTGCCAAATGGTAAAACGTTTATGATATATAAGTGTCAGCGAGTTACTGTTTGGTCAAACCTTCAAAATATTTAGTCAAAGTTTTCTCTCAAAAATATCTCACGTAACTCGCTAGATTGAACCTTTATTTGATTTTCGATTTCTGTGACCTTTTGTGTTAAGGTACCTTCTGTTATTCATTATCTATCATATAATGATCTTTGTTCTAAAATGTGGTAGCCTTATTCTCCCTAAATCGGTACAAATCAAAGTGTTCGCTTAGTTTCATCATCTAAATCTTCATTTATGTTTGGAATGAGATTTTGGTTGCTGGGTTAGGCTTAGAAAGTATGTATAATGCCTCGTTTCTGTTATAATTGAATCCCCCTTCATCATATTGTGGCTTGTATGATTTTCGTGATAGGTTTTGACTTTTATTAGTCAAAGTTTTGTGTTTGTTGCTGTTTGTTGTTTCTGATAGTTGCTTAATGAATATTTATGTCATGTAAGTGTTTATTATGTGCCTGATTGATCCCATTTGTTGGCTTGTAAGATTTGGTGCCATAGCGTATTAGTCTGAGCTTGATAGCGAGTTAGGAGTTTCTTTGTAGCGAGTAAATTAAATATGCAAACTCGCTATTTCAATATTTTCTAATTTTCCAGCGAGTTAGAGAATATTATATTTTATGAACAGGCAACTCGCTAACCTGTAGCGAGTTGATGAAGAGTTATATTTTTATTAAAATATTCAACTCGCTATTTCAAATTTTCCAAATTTAATAGCGAGTTAGTATTTTAATAAGAATATTCATAGCGAGTTATCACTAGCGAGTTGAATATCCTATCTTATTTAATTGTGTGCAGGCAACTCGCTACCCCCTAGCGAGTTAGTGAAGTTTTATTAATTATAATATTTAACCCTCTATTTCAAAATTTTCCAATTTGGTAGCGAGTTAAGTGTTTCTATTAGTATGTTCTAGCGAGTTAGTTGTAGCGAGTTGAGGATCACTCATTGAATCAGTTAGCGAGTTGTCATTAGATTGGTTTAGCAATCTGTCAAATATCTTTGGGTCAACTTATTCCAAGGTTGACATCCCTTTGAGCAATTGCTCCTATCTAACATCATATATCTGTATGTATGTCTTGCTGTTGGATCTACTTGTGCAGATACTATGGCTGACATAAACATTCCTGCGAATGATGCTCCCGTTGAACAAACTCCTGATGTAGCACCACCGATCAGAACGGATGATCAAATAATGTCGGTAAACAAGTGGGTGCCCATCGGCAAGAGTAACTGCGTACTGGATGTACTAAAGTCTCAGAGAAATCCTATCTTCCCGATTGTTGTGGCCTTACTGAAGAACACTAACTTCTTCAGGGCTTTCATAGCATCCTCTACGATTTTGGCGATTTACATTCAGCAGTTTTGGGACACCATGTGTTTCAACTCATCTACTGGGTTGTACAGCTGTCAGCTAGATGATCAATGGTTCAATCTTCACAAAGATCTTCTCAAAGATGCACTTGATATCACTCCGACTAATGACAACAATCATTTTGTGGCTCCACCTTTTAGTGATACAGTAATCGACTATGTCAACACTCTAGGATACCCCAGCACGCTCAGGAATGTGTCTGCTATGTCTGTTAATGCTCTCTACCAACCATGGAGAGCAATCTTGTACTACAGATACTTTGGGGTATCACCCATCGCTCCAACACTGACTATGCTGAAAGGATTTGGGAAAAGTTTGTTCAATCCATACAAACCTTTCTCACTAACTGGAAGAATCTAGCTACTGCTTCGCGTGGAAAAAAGAAGACCACTCTTCTGCTTATCCCAAATGTCAGATTCACCAAGCTAATCATCCATCACCTGAGAACCAAGCACAACATTCATCCAAGGACTGGTTCGCCTCTTCACTATTCACAAGATGAAAATGTTCTGAACACCCTCAGGTTTGTTGGAAAGGATGGTAGGGAAATATTTAGGATGCCGATAACTGATGCGCTTCTCACTGATGAAATCAAAGGAGCACCCAACTACAAAGATTATCAAGAGCATGTTGCCAAGTATCAACAAATTCTGGATGCATAACGTGGCAAGGCAGAGGAAGGAGGAGCAACAGAGTCTTCTAAAGCTACTAAAGTTACTAAACCCAAAGCAGCTAAGGTCACAAAACCTGCTGGCGACCCGAATCCCAAGAAAAGAAAGCTGGTCAAAGAAACTCCAGATGATCCCTTGCCTACTAAAAGATCAAAGGCTGGTTTAGTAGGAAAAAGGCGCAAGGCTAAAAGTCCACTCAGGTTGATTGATGAACCTAGTGATGAAGGTGTTCCAGTTGAAGAACCTGTACATGATGATGAAGAAGCAGATCTTCAACGGGCCCTGGAGCTAAGTCTAAAGGAGCAAGAGGAACGAACTCAGGGACCAGCTCGTCCTGTGGTATTGAGAGAGCCTGACTCTGATAAATTCCAACCGCTTCCAAAGGTGTAAGGAAAGGGAAAAGAGAAAGTCGTTGAGGAACAAGCTGCTCACGATCTACTCACCCTTTAGACTCCAATGAAGAAGAGTCCTACAGAATAATTCATCTTTCAAAGGCGCCCTCCTATGCCCACTGAGTCCTCTGCACATGCTGAGTCGCCTTCCATGGATGCGGAACTAAATCTGACTGACAGTGAAACATAATCTGATGAGGAAGCAACTAAGATCAATGCTAGAAATCAAGAAGAAGGCCAGGCTAGACCAAACCTGGTGTACAAGATGAAGGTCAGACTGGACCAAACCCTGGTATTACTGCCGAGTCTCAACTTCAATCAAGTCATGTGGTTCATGCTGGACCAAACCTTGAATACATGGACTTAGGGACCTCTAATGCTTCAACTCAGTAGAAACCTGAGCACATAGATGAGGAGTTTACAACAACTGCTTACCTAAATGTTCAAGAAAACCTTAAACTGCTAATTGAAGATCAGGTGATTCTTGAAGAACCTGCTAGCTCCACTGGAACCTTGTCCTCTTTTCAAAACCTTGATAAAGATCTCAGCTTCACTGATTAGTTCTTCGTGGAGAAGACACGGGAAGAAGAACCATGGAAAACCAATGCTGAAGCAGAGGTTCAGTCAATGGTTTTGGTTCCCATTCATCAAGACACCTCCTCGGTTCCCCCAATGACCACTCTGGTTATTGATCTCACTCAGTCATAATCTGACTCTTCACTCCCAACATCAACAGCAATAATCTCAACAATCACAACAATAACAACCACTCCTCTACCACCACCACCTCAACCATAACAAAGCACCACAGATCCAATCTTAGTGAAGCGCATAGGTAAACTCGAACAACATATGACAGATCTAATACAAAACAACTTAGCCCTGGGGGAAAGGTTGGATAAACAAGGGAGCCAGCTATACAACTTATAGAATCTCAATATTCCCCACAAGGTGAGCCAAGCAGTGGATGAGATAGTCACAAATGCAGTGGACTAGGCAATGCAAGCTCCACTTCGAGCTCGCTTCAGGGATCTGCCCACTGTTGATATGAAGGAAATTCTTCAACAAAAGATGTTTGAAGACAACTCCTACCAGGCTCATGACGTTCACAATGACTTGTATGAGGCTCTGCAGAAGTCATTGGAGTTAGATTATTCAAATCAACGTCTAGCTCATCAGGAGGAAGCTCGTAAAAAGAGATGAAAGAGACGTGATGTACCAAGAACTCCTCCTGGGTCTCCACCTTCATAGCTACCACCTCCACCTCCACCTCCTCTAGCAGGCGCGTCTGATGCTCTAGGTACTTCAGGAGCATCAGGGTCTTCTTAGTTTCCTCCTCCTCCTCCATCTACTGGTACATCTAGATCTGCTCAACAACAAGGCAATAAAGCTCCAAGTTTATCCAAGACGGCAGCCTTAGCATCACAATCCATGGCTTAGACTACATCTGACACTAGATATGAGTCAGCTGGTGTCTTTGGGTGTAACACACCCAAAAATGTGTCGCAACGGAAATGTGTCCGGGGGCGTTACTTCATAATACACAGCGCTAGATACAAGAGAACGACCTCTAAATGTGTCGTTTGAAAAGTAGTCTCCTTGATTTCCTTGAAATTGATATAACATTTATCCCATAATTTGCATCACAGTGAAAAGCTTGAAAGCGATACAACGAGATTTGATCATTTGTATATAAATAGTAATCCATGAATGAAATCTTGTCATTTTAGACTCCAATGCACATCAAGTAAGCCAAGCATCTAATTCACCTGAGAAAAACATGCTTAAAAAGTGTCAACATTAAAGTTGGTGAGTTCATAGATTTCTGTAAATATAAATGTTGAACCAAAGTTCCGTAAAGTATGTATGGTCCGTTTTAAATCCTTAATGTTCTCTCAAGATGTATGTATGATTTTAGAATCAAGAATTGTAAAGATAGCATGACCATTAAATCCCTCTATAGTCACCAAAAGTATGTATAGTTGGGAAACATCTTTGTTCATTGTTGTATTGCCACTTTTATCAAGACAACGCGCAAATATTCTTGTGTGTAATTAAATCAAATGTTTTTACCCATTACTTAAGTGGGGGGGGTCATGAAACCGATGCACTAATATAACAGTAAAGTTCATGTGTATGTGTTGTGGGCCCTGTAGACCCAACCAATCGTATTTTGGCATGTTATAACGTTCGTTTGCCCAGTGATATCAAATCACCCGAATGGGGATTGTCAATCCCGAATCGATCTATTTTATAACATTTACGTGGAAAACATGCTTTAACGTTCGTTTGCCTAGTGATAGCTAATCACCCGAACGGGGATTCACACCAGAATAGATCTATTTCATAACATTCGCGCTCACCCTCTAAGTGATTTACAGTTCATGAAGCTGTGACGTGACCTTGAGGACCCATTACGTGTCTTACCAACATAACTACTTATTGTTCTTCTGATGTTAGTGTCCCTCCAGAACACCCGGGCCATTATTTAAAGATTTTGTATCTTTCCGTGACTGGTGTCCCCTCAAGAAACACCCGTGGCTCAGTTATGTAAAGAATATGTACTCCTGTTAAGGGTCACCCTCCATAGAACACCCGGGCAGTAATGTTGTTGTTATCAGTTCAATTCGCTTAAGCTAATCCGTAATCATTTCAAAAGTAATGTATGCATTCGTGACCCAAAATGAAGTCAAGTAATGTATCCCATAGCGAGCTATGTAAATGAGTATGTAAACCAATTTGTAATCAACCATGTAAATGCATTTGTAAACAAGCATGTTCTCACCCCAAAAATATATGTAAAACCAGTAAAAACAGGGGGGGCTATAAACTCACCTCGATGTTGTAGAACGATTGGCAGAAATGCACATATTAAGCACAGCACAAACGGAAAACCGGAACGGCTCGATCAAGATGTTGCGGTTTATCTTAACGGCTATGACCCACTAGCCTAAGAGTAAGTTTCTAAGGTTTTCCGATATATGGTTACATCAACGCGACGCATTGATAACGGGTTTAGACCTCAAGTTGTAATGGTTTGGTGGTTGGTTAAATAAAGTAAATCGAAAAGTAAACACAAAGTATGTAATATATATTCCGTATATATATTACATATGGAAAATAAACAAGTATATAATTCATACCGTGAATTATATAACAAAAGAAACCAATTAAATAAATAATTGCGGTATATAATACTTTGCAAGTATTATATAAGAAATGTGAGAAAATAATTGAAACAAAACGTTTCGACATGCGTTCGGGAAATCACCAATTTACTTAATAACTGTTCTCGTATAAAAGTAAACACACGTTTTAAAGTCTTTACTTTGTCCATTGATCGGGAATTATAAAATAATATTTTATAATTTAGTATTCGTTTCCTCGACGGGTCTTAGTTAAACTAGTTCTCTCATTTACAAAAGTGTAGTTCTCGTTCGTTTATCTGGTGATTGTATAATTTTATCCTTCCTTTTCCACGTCTACTTTAAGACTATCTGAACTTCTTCTAGTTATCTAGTTTTTCTAAAATAATAAAAATTATAATGAAGTTTATTAAGTATATAACTTTTTATAATTTTGGCATGAACTATTCGTTATACCACGTTTCCCATTTTCGCAAAACTCAACATTTTCTCTTAATCAATATATGTTGCAATTATTCGTGTTTCAATATTTCAAACACCCGCGTGTTTTAGATCATAATACTATTATATAGATACTACTATATTTATTTATTTATATAAATATATATATATTTTCTATATCATATTTATATATATATATTTATATATATATACTTTTTTTACATCTAACTAAAAAAAATATAATTATCATATATATTTAACCATTTTAAACCATCAATATATACCCGGTTTTATATTTATAAATCTCGTAATAATTTTTATTAATCGATTATTATAAATCAAACACGCCCTAAAGGCTGTCTCTAAAACCAAACGCACCCTTATGTCGTTTCTGATAAACCAAACGCACCCTTAGTGTATTTCTGCTAAAACCAAACACGCCCTTATTGCAATTCTGTCCAACCAAACGCACCCTTATGCGGATTCTGTCCAACCAAACGCACCCTTGTACGGATTTTGTCCAACCAAACGCACCCTTTTTCTGTTTATCACAAACCAAACGTACCCTAACGGCTGTTACAACAGGCAAACGCACCCTATGTGGTACGGCTAAGAACCAAACGCATCCTAATCTGGTAAACCCAGATCCAAACGCTCCCTAGTCGCTCAAAACAAAACCAAACGCACCCTTGGTGGTAGCTGTTAAGCCAAAACGCCACCCTTCAGGCATATAAATCAAAAGCCACCTAATCTGCGTAAATATAACAAACCAACGCACCCTAATCTGTTATTTGCAAACCAAACACTCCATAATCTGAACCCAGATCCAAACGCACCATATGGTGCTTATCAAAACCAAACACAGCCTAAGTTGTTAGTGTTAAACCAAATGCACTCATTATAGTGGAAGATAAGCCATACGCACCCTTATAGGTGGTGGCTGGTCACGGTGGTGGAGCGACAGTAGGGGGGTAACGGGGGTGATGATGGTATCGAGGTAAAGGTGGTGTTCGAGGAGGAGATGGTGTTGATGTTGGTGCATAGGTGGTGGTGCGTGGATGGTGGGTGACGATGGTGGTCGACGATGGCGCGTGGCAGCGCGTAGTGGTGAGGATCGGGTAGATCAGGTGATGGAGAGGCTTTTGGGACTTGGTCGGAAAACTCGCCGAAAAAGTGGCGGCTACGGTGGTGGCTGGAGAAGATGACCAGAATCTTTTCCGGCGGCGGTTATGGTGGCCGGATTGTTTTTCCGGTGGAGAGGGGAGGGAGAGAAGTGTAGGTGTGTGTGTGTGTGTGTGTTTTTATCAAAAAAAATGAAAAAAAAAATTATAACTTTTATATATATATTAAAAGTTATAAAGAAAAGTGCCAAGTTACAAATAGTCTAGGGTTATTTGTGTAAATATTTTCACAGGGACCAAACGTGTAATTTTGTAAATAAATGGTTCGGGGCTCGTTTGAACTACTTAACGGACGATTCAAAACACGAAACTTGCGCCATTGCGTTCCAAATAATTTTTCCCATAAAAACGAGTATTCACTTGACTAATTTTCATAAACGTTTTATAAAATTTATTTAAAACATTTATTATTTATTTGTATATTTCTAATAAACTTTGTCCGTAAAATGATCTTTTACTTGAATATTTGCGTCTTCAAAAAACGTTACTGAATAAAATGATGACTAATTTATTCAATATTTTTATTTAATAAAAAGTGTTAATTAAATATAATTTAATTATTTTCTTGTTTCTATAATCTTGCGAGGGCATTTCAGTCAATTTCTGTCTGTTTTCGGGTCTCGGGCAAAACTAAAAAAAGTTGTCCGGAATGTCGTTTTACATCAAATTGGTTTAGAGTCCGAGTCGTGAAAACGTGATTTAGTGGGTCGTTTTTGATAAGTCAGCTTAGGAATAACATATATCTTTTTCGTTTTCTAGTTAAATAAGTTAAAAATAACTTGCACATGAGAGATGTAATAATAAATATAATTTATTATTTAAAATACGTTTTGAAAATTTTACCGGTTACGCGGTAATCGCTTTTATGTGACAATAAAAGACCAAAAGTCAAAAAGTCAAGACAGACCCAAAAAGTCAAAGGGTAAAATAGTCATTTAAAATTCCAAAAATCGCCGGATGTTACATTGGGACTCATGAGCTATCTCCAACTGACTATCTGATGCAGGATGATTCCATTCCCGAAGAGCATGTACTTTTGTCTGATGATGAAGACTCCGAGAATGATCACCAACCAAAAGCTGACGTGATAAAAGACTGGTGGAAACCACTACCTGAAGAGGAAAGACCAGCGACTCCTGAACATGCCTGGACTATTCCTTCTTCCAACAAGTCAGATGTTGCGAACAACTAGGCTTCTGTGTTGGCCACTATTTATGAGCCCCCAGCTGAGAACTCGCTGCTTGCAAAGATTGGAGATATGACAACTTTCTTGAAATGGCATTGCCTCTAAGTGAACAAGACTACGCTTACACAAGCAGATTTCAAAGGGCAGGCTTATGAAGTTGTTAAATCCTTCTATCCAGATGTTATTCACCTTCAGTTCCAGATGGAGGAGTGTCACAAAATGCTCACACCTCAGGTTGATTGGACGGATCCAGAAGGAGATCATGTTAGAATCGATGTCAACCGACCACTGCCTCTCGGTGGACCTCCAGGTCATATCACTATTCAACCATAATTCTTCTTTAATAAAGACTTGGAGTATTTGAGATATGGCAGCAAGGGAAGCAATCCTGCTATATCGATTTCCAAGATAAAGGCTGCTAGTTATCTTGACTTTGGGCTTGAACTACTAGTGCCGGAGCAAATGTGTATAGATGATGTGTGTACTTATGATATAAGTGCAAAATATGGCATCTCTCACTAGTGGTTTAATCGACAGAAGTTCTATATTGACAGACATGATTCTCCGTCGCGTAGAAAAGATGTCAGAACACACATGCAAATTATTAGTGTTGTCAGAATCAAAGTATACTCTAGATACGGGTATGACTACTTGAGCGAAATTGTCCTTCGATGAGCTGATTTCCAAGAACATACGATTGCTGAAAAAGATTTCAAGAACCTGTATCCTAGTGACTTTGAAGACCTGAATCTACTCCTTCTGCAAGGTTATCTCGATCATCTTCCTGGTTCAGACAAACGGATGCTATCTACTGCTGTCAAACTATGGACCCGAAACTTGGTGATTCGACAGAGGGTCGAAGACTTTCAACTCGGCATTGAAAGCTACCAGACACAGTTGAACCTCACAAAACCAGGATGGGATGCAACAGGCTACGAGTTTAAGCATGATTATACCATCATTGAGTCTCCTCGAGCAGTAGTGTTCTCGGTCAACAACAATGAACGAAAGATCATGCGGTTCAACGAAATATACAAGTTCAGTGATGGGACGTTGACACGTATTCTGGAAGCACTAGATTACAGAGTCAAGTAATTCAAGGTCAAGATCGGCTTGTATTTAATCAGACCACATCTTCTCCTAAATTTTTCTAACATATTTTAATCAATTGAGATCCTAAATCTTAAAGGGTTTGAAATATTTGATCACGGGAGAGAATGTGATTTAAATATTATATCTAATAAAAATGTGATCTATTAAGACTCAAGCAGGTTCTCCTCTCTCCTTGTGCCAAACAATTTTGATTACCGACACACTTGTTGAGGGGGAGCGTGTTGATCCCTTTCTGAACAGAGCTTTAACTCCTTAGCTGATATAAGGTTTAGCTGTATTGGATAAATCCAAGACAATTATGGTAGAAACTTTGATAGGGAATATCACAAACTATGCGGAAACTAGGTTGTGATACTAAGAATAATAATAACAATTAACCAAACGTTGCAACTTCATTATATTAATATGATCACTCTTAATAGTGATAGGGTTTACAACCTTGAAGCTATAACTAACTATGAGTAAAACGTGTATATGATGATTATGTAGAGATTGATATATTTTCTCTACACCCTAGGACCTCCTTTTATAGTACAAGGAGTCCTAGTAGGTTACAACACATTTAATACTTTCCTATGTATTCTACATTAATACATTTTAATGCTTTCCTAATAAACCTTGTAACCTCCTCATCATATTTAATACTTATTAATACTTTCCATAAGTATTCAACCTTCCTAGTCAACACATTTATTATTATAAGGAAACTAAATCATTTGGATATCAATCCTGATCTTCATATCTTTGACCATATCTTCTACAATCTTCCATCATTTGTAGAATCTTCATTATGTCGATTTAGTCCCTCTTGTTTCATTTATTTAAACAGCATCAGGGAATCTTTAATTCCTAACAATCCTCCCCTAAACTTGATATTCATCTTGTTAATCATCAAGTTTCTTGAATGAAAGATTCCCAACAATCCTCCCCTAATCTTGATATTCACTTGTTAATCATCAAGTTTCTTCATTAAAAGCTTCTTGATCACTAAGAGGATGTATCCAAACACTTCTTCACTTCTAATTGCTGTTTGAAATCTTGTTGTTCTTGTTTCTAGCATCATTTAAAGTCTCATCAATGAAGGTAACCTCTGCTTCTGCATCATCAATCCTCCCCTGTTTGGATGCATCCTCACCCAAACTTTCTTTATTATCAGATAAGTGGTTTTTAAATTCTCCAAATCACGAGTTAAGAAAATTGGTACAAAGAATCATTAATTCAATAAGTTTAAAACTATCCTCATCACTTTGAAGTGAATCACAAAAATGTATAGTTTTTAGCAAACTACCAGCCATAAACAGATTTGATGATTCTTTATCGGTTGCCATTTGCCCCGGAATAGCCAATTCCTCATAATAAAACATGGTAAATTGATAACCATATAGTTTTGGGCAAATTATCAGCCATCAACGGATTTGAGAAGTCTTGTAGATCCCAATTCAATATAGATCTTTCTAGCCTGTTTAAGGGTTGTAGCCAATATGGATAGTTCCACACAAACTACAGGAGAAACAATGACTATGAACACTATAAGTTATGCGGAAAC
This sequence comes from Tanacetum coccineum, assembly GCA_026074375.1. Classification (NCBI taxonomy): domain Eukaryota; kingdom Viridiplantae; phylum Streptophyta; class Magnoliopsida; order Asterales; family Asteraceae; genus Tanacetum; species Tanacetum coccineum. The sequence continues at coordinate 48,577 of BQNB010026951.1, forward strand.
TAACTTATAATGCTAAGAAGAATAATGAATATTAATAACTAAACTTTTGTATTAATCTGCTAAAAAGATTACGGATTACTAACTATGAGATTGAGAGATGTGATGAGATGGATATCTTCTCTAATGCCGTAGGGTTCCTTTTATACACCAAGGATAAACCCTAACAGACTTACAAAACACGTAGAAGATAATGCACATCTTTTCCTATAATATCTCATGCATATCTCTTAAACGGTACTAACTATTTTGTACTGACGGTACAAACTAATACTAACAGTATAAACTATAACTGTCGGTACTTTCTACTACAACTAGCGGTACTAAGTTAGAAAAACATAATTCTTAACAATCCTCCCCTAAACATGATTGTTTAACTTGTTTAACTTCATGTTTCCTCAGTTTACTATTCTTGAACTCTTGGAGGATGTATCCAAACATTCTGTCAAATCTTGATCTGATCTTTGATGATTTTGACATCTTCAGCTATCCCTCTTTATCAACAACTTATCTTCTCAGCAATGCAGCAACATCCAACTAAGTTGGCTTTATAGTTTTTGGCAAACTACCAGCCATTAACGGATTTGATGTTCCTTTACCAGTAGCCGTTTGCTCTGGGATAGCCAATTTTTCATTGTAAACAACAAGGTGAATTGAAAACCTTATAGTTTTGAGTAAACTATCAACTATCAACGGATTTGATTTGTCTTTACCAAAAGCCGTTTGCTTTTGGACTAGTCAATGCTTCATTGCCATAACATGGTGCATTGATAACCATATAGTTTTTAGCAAACTATCAGCTATCAACAGATTTGATTTGTCTTTACCAGGAACTGTTTGATCCTGGACTAGCCAACTCTTTACTGTGAAGCAAGGTGAGTTGAGAACCATACAATTTTTGGTAAATTGTCAACCATAAACGGATTTGAGAAGTCTTTACCACAAGCCGTTTGCTTATGGACTAGTCAGTTCTTATGTCTGTTAAACATGGTGAACTGATGACCATTTGTTGTGTGGTTTTGAAACCAACACTCAAAGATCCTTCTCATTTCCATCAGAGTTTTCAGGTTCCAACTCTGCAATTAACTTCTTGACAAATCTAATCAACTCCAATGCCATAGTATTGTCTTCTTCAGATTCCAATTTCAATTCTAGCATTTGCACCAGTACTTTCTTTCTCAAAGGATAAATTGTTTTCTCAACAAGCATAAGAATTTACTAATACTTCATCAGTTATTAAGTAAGTATCCCCTGAAGAACCATGTAGCTTCCAACTTACTACATTCCAATCTTGCTGTGAGTTCCAAAACTCATCTTTATCACTTAGATTGAACATTATCATAAGTCTCCCCAAAGTACTCTGTCAAAACCTTCAGGTAGCTCATCTTGTATCCTGTTCAATCACAAGTTGATATACAACATTCAAATCATACTCAAGCAAATATGGAAAGCACCTACATCCATGGTACTAAAGTATCTCCTTATGTCCAATGCTTCTAATCACCACATTAGGATTAATCTCCTTTTAAACCTTTAGCTTCATCAAATTGGGGTTAATTCCAAGATGCTTAGAGTTCCATTCTCTGATAGATACTCTTGTATTATGTTATTTTTATAATCCAACTCCTTGTCCCCAGTCTGGAGCTAATATGTTAAACATAATCTCACTCATCATTCTCTTGTCTCACTATCAGTAATATCATCCTGAGAAATATCTTGTCTGAATATTAACTTTTTCCTTGACTTCAACTTTTTTCCTAGTGCCCCGTTTTCTCTTTTTTGTACTTTCTTCTTCTTCTCTTCCCTTTAATACTATCATCCTTCTTTGACATAGCTTTCTTGCTCATCATCTTTTATTATCCTGCTCAATCCCTCCAGCAAAACCAATACAACAAGTTTTCCATCAGACCTTATTTACCTTTTATACAAGACTTGTATTTCTTCAAAATTCTTGGTCTTCAAATCAGAATGATTCCTATCCTCCAACATGCTTCAAATATTCCATCAATGTGGATTTCTTAGTTGAGTTCTTTGTATGGTCTACTTTGATTTTCACAGCTCTTGTTTTGCAAGAAATCTCCTTTGTGCAGCAATAGTATCATGAAGTAACTTGGCTCTCTCTTCAATAGTGAGCTTTTCTCTTTCTTCTTCTCGAAGCCTTGCAGCTAGAATGCTATCAGCTTCAATTCTAGCATGGATATCATCATAATCCCTTATAAGTGCAGCCTTTGTAGCTTCCGCTTCAGCCAACTTTTTTTTTTCGTCTTCTGTTTCCCATTCCTCTTGAACCTTTCTGGCTATTTCTTCTCATCATTAGCAAGCTGAGCAAACTTTCTTTTAAGCTTTCATTAACCTTCAATTCATCCGACCTGACTCAGCTTCTTCTAAGAAATTTCTTGCTTTATCTTTAGGATCATCTTAGGAAGAGGCTTTAATGTTAACACTGATCTTGTTGATGTAGGCCTTGGTCTATCAGAGTCTTCAGTATTTTACCAGTTATAAGTTCATAAGGTGTCTTGTTATGAGGCTTGGTCACTAATACCCTATTAAGAACATAACAAGCAGTACAAACTGCTTCAGCCCAAAAAGTGTTACGTAAAAATGAATCTGCTAGCATAGTCCTAGTAGCCACAATAAGGGTCATGTTCTTTCTTTCAGCAACTCCATTTTGTTGTGGAGTTCTGGCATTACTATATTCCCTCTTGATCCCTTTTGACCCACAGAATTCAATAAAATCCCTATTCTTAAATTCTGTACCATTATCACATCTAATAGTTTTAACTTTTTGATTTAATTGGTTCTCAATTTGTCTTATAAAGTCCTTAAGGATTCCACTAGTTTCATCCTTAGTTCTTAAGAAGAACACCCAACTAAACCTGCTAAAATCATCAGTGATAACCAGGAAATAAGTCTTATGGTTTAAGCTCCTTACAGATGTAGGTCCAAATAAATCCATATGTAAAAGCTGTAAGGTCTGACTAATAGAGCTCACTGATTTGGCCTTACAGGAGGCCTTGTGTTGCTTTCCTTTTTGACAAGCAACACAAGTGTGGTCATTTTGAAAAATCTTTGAAGGTAAACCTCGTACAAGATTTCCTTTCACAAGTTTGTTTAAGTTTTTAAAGTTAACATGACCCAACCTCCTATGCCATTTGTTAGATTCATCAATTGTGGCCTTTGCAATCAAACAAAATAGATTGGAATCAGGAATAGGGATAGAAGGAGAGGGTTTGGGAGATGGGCCAGGCTGTGACTTAGGTTGGTCTTCACTTGGGTGAGAAGGAGAGGGTATTGGTTGGGATTGAGATGGTCTTTCTGAAGCTTCACCCCCATCCTCTGTTGGTTGAACCAACATAGAGTCAAATAATGGTGTGACATTCCCTGAAAAGTTTTTACCCTTTTTAACCATAAATGACAAAACCTTACTAGTCAGGGTATTAATAGGGAAGTAATCTAAAGGGACAGACACATTCTTTAACTGTTTAGCCAAAAAGACTAAAATAAATCTTGGATACATGACAAACTTTTTCTTTGCATCCAAGTGTCTCATCATACCATCAAAAATTAATTTGGAAAAATTGTATTTTTGATTAGTTGCCAAACAAATCACTGTTGTGGCAATATTAGTGAGAATTTGATCCCAAGAAGTGCTTTTAGAACTTATGCAGTGATTCATGGTATGAAAAAGAAATTTCTATTGAGGTGAAAATAGGGCTTTGTTAAATGTTAAGACAGTTAGGTCCCCCTCTATTCTCTAAAGCTTTATGTGGAACATCCTGCACATGAAAAATAAGAGAAATTAGTTTCTCTTAGGGACCCAAGCCTTTTTGGGCTTGGGTCTGCCTAGTGGATCTTTAGAAGTAACACATTTTCTAGAATTTGATCCACCATTGTATTTAAAGACTTTATTCTAGTAATGTCTTTTGATTCTCCAATTACAACCTGTTGAGGGCTTAACAACAGTTTTCCTTTTTCCCCCAACAACCTTAACTGCTTTTACCTCAGCAGTATTAACATTTTGATTTGAAAATTTTGTTCTTGGTTCTGTTGTTCTATAAAATGGCCTTCTAATAGGTGACTGGGTTTTATGAAAAATAGTTTTTGGTCTAAGATTATTAACAATATGTTTAACGGTATTAACTTTCCTGGCATCATTAGTTGGTGCTGCCTGACTGTTAAAATTATGTCTAGCAGTATTAACATTGTTAGTACTCCAAGCTCTAGCAGTATTAACTGGAATTCTGCCAGTTCTAGTTAAGTACTAAAATTTATTAAAAAAACTAAATTGCTTAGGAACAAATTGGTTTTGGTGATTCACTCTTTGTACATTGTTCCACACTGGCTTATTTTCCCTTTTTCCAGTACCCTTACACATCCTTTTGTTCAATTCAGCTTGTTTAGCCATTCTTTTCTCATGGAAATCACAATCTCTAATAAGATGGCTAAAACTACCACATACAAAACATGCCTTTTTAGTAAACCCATATCCCAAACCTAATTTTTTAGACATTAAACCACTACAATCCTTTCTGTCAGGTTTAGGATTTTGACTACATGTGTTTTGTACTTTAACAGTTTGCCTAGGAGTTTTTACATGCTTAACAGTATTAACAAAAGCAAAATTAGGTGTTTCCTGTTCTTTTGTGGGTAGAGACACATGTTCATCATCACTATCTGATTCATACTCCTCAATGATAGGAGCATCAGACCATACTTTAGGTTGACTTACTACTTTGGGTTCATTGACAACTGGTTTAGGAATAGATGTAAGTGTTTCTTTACTAGAATTGGATTCCAAGAATTAAAGTCATTGGTCCTAGCATCAGATTCACTAGGTTAAGATTGCTTTGGGCCATATGTAAAATGTGACTCATCAATTTCAACATCAGGTCCATAAGGGATGTAAATCCTTGGAGAAGGAACTGCATGCATCCCCTCTGCATATCTATCATTTACAAGACTATCTTCTATATCACTAGACCTACTGTAAAATACACTTTCAAAAACTTCATTTTCATAACTTAAGACACCTTTATTTATTTGATTTCCATACCCAAGCCCAGCTTTGTCCCTAGCCCTCATCTGACTAGTTAGCAGAATATTAAGATTTTTAGAAGAGTTATGCCATTTTTCTACTTTAGCTTTCAATTCTTCTTTTTCTTTTTCAGCTTATGCCAATAGTTTCTTATGATATGTGAGCACATCAGTTTTATCATCCAAATCAATTTTCATAAACCTAATCTTTTCCTCAAACCAAAGTTGATTTTGTTGATGAGCAACTAATTGTGCTTCTACTTTCTTTAAAGCTTGAGTATATGCCTGAATTTCTATACTGGCATCACCAAGTTGTTCCCTCTGTTCATCATATAAGTTTTTAAGTTTAGTATAAGATTCTTTACACTTTTTTGAACAAGAAGTTACCTAAGTGTCTGAGCCTGAATTGCTGTAAGCCATCAAAGCATGGTTCTCTTGCTCATCTTCTGAGTGACTGGTCCAATCAACACCTTCTCCATCAAGAGTTACCAAAGCTTTAGGTTCCTCTTGTTTTCCAGGTCTTCTTTTACTGTCTTTAGCTTTGTACCTAATGTATCCAGCATCTCTCCTCCTACTATCTTAATTCCCCTTAGATCTGCATTCTCTAGCAAAATGCCCTGTCTTATGACAATTGTAGCACTCGACTTTAGCCTTATCAAAGCCAACTGGTTCCTTGGATACAAACTTACAAGACTCTCTTCCTGTTCTTTTTGTAGGAACTTCTTCAGATTCTGAGAATCATGACACTTGCCATTTTAAATCTATTTCGTCTAAATCGAACTCATCAAGTTGTTCCAAATCCTCATAATCTAATTGTGGACCACTGGATTGATTAGCAAAGAAGGAGTACATAAGTTCATCAGTGTATGAAAAAGAGCCTTCCCTTTGGGGGTTATGGCCAGAAGAGCTAGAAGCACCATAAGTAGTACTAACTTCATTAGTACTGCTAGTGTTCTCAGAAACAAATGCCTTTCTGCATGCTAGAAGATGATGCAGTAGAGCCTTTAACATCAGGCTCAAAAACTCTAAGGTTATTATACAGATCATCAAAACTAAGATTGTCCACTCCTGGCTTGGTTCTCATAATTAAGGAAATTTGAGACCAGGCAGAAGGTAGAGACCTAAGGAACTTCTGATTTACATCTTCAGTGGAGACTCATGCACCATGAATCTCTAGTTGACTCAGAAGACTCTAAAACCTATCATAGCCTTTATGCAGCCCTTCTGAGTTTGATACAGAGAAGCCTTTAAACTGTTACTTTAGAATATACTTTTGCATTTTCTTTGATTCATCATTGCCACCAAATCTAGATTTGATAGCTTCCCACATCTCTTTTGCATTAGTCATTTTGTGAAATTTAGCAAGATGATATTCTGGTAAAGCCATAAGCAAGGTAGTCCTTGATTTTCTTTCTCTTTCTCTGGCTAAAATTTCTTCTGCAGTCTTGGGAGGCAGAACCTTTATTACACCATTTATATCAGTTGGGACACTCACAGGACCATTGCCTCTTTGAATGACTTCCCAGATAGGATAGTCTGTATGAGCCAAATAATGTTCCATTTTCATGGCCCATATATCATATTCTTCCTTCTTAAGAATAAGGAGTTTGATGGCTGAGACAGTGTGACGGGCTTGTTGTGATGGTGTTTGTGTTTGTGGTGGTGGTGGAATCTCATCATCTAATCCAGCCATTTAATAGATTTGTAAGGTAGAGGTTTATAACTGGAGGGTTTTAGTTCTTCTTACTCAGAGTTTCTCTATAAGCTCTGATACCACTTGTTGATCCCTTTCTGAACAGATCTTTAACTCCTTAGCTGATATAAGGTTTAGTTGTATTGGATAAATCTAAGACAACTATGGTAGAAACTTTGATTGGGAATATCACAAACTATGCGGAAACTAGGTTGTGATACTAAGAAGAATAATAACAATTAACCAAACGTTAATATATTAATACTATCACTCTTAATAGTGATAGGGTTTACAACCTTGATGCTATAACTAAATATGAGTAAAACGTGTATATGATGATTGTGTAGAGATTGATATATTTTCTCTACACCCTAGGACCTCTTTTTATAGTACAAGGAGTCCTAGTAGGTTACAACATATTTAATATTTTCCTATGTATTCTACATTAATACATTTTAATGCTTTCCTAATAAACCTTATAACCTCTTCATTATATTTAATACTTATTAATACTTTCCATAAGTATTCAACTTTCCTAGTCAACACATTTAATATTATAAGGAAACTAAATCATTTGGATATCAATCTTGATCTTCATATCTTTGACCATATCTTCTACAATCTTCCATCATTTGTAGAATCTTCATTATGTCGATTTAGTCCCTCTTGTTTCATTTATTTAAACAGCATCAAGGAATCTTTAATTCCCAATAGAGCGTTTCTAAAATAATCAAAACAATCAAGGTACAATGGCTTTGATATCTATATCATAAGTAACTTGATTGATTTTTCAATTAGTTTTATGGCAAAGTGAACTGTACCAAAAGATTGACCCTGTACTTACTTTATCGGAGTTATAAGGATGGTAAGGTTATGTACATGTTCCCATGATCCCGCTAGAGCCGGAGGGATCTACCCAGGGACAATCCACTAGTTAGTGTAGAAGTCCTTAGGTATGATTACAAAAGGAGTAATGTGAGAATAAGGGAATAGTACGGACTGAGATGGAGCTAGTACTGGAACACACCCAACAAGGTTCTAGTAATCCCCCCTATAACGTTGTACGATCCACATCGTTATATCCTGATGAATTTTGAGAAATGATACTTGTGTTCGGAGATTAGATGTTGGGAACCCCAACATATTTTTATGGTTTTTATATATAAACTCTATGGATTCACTCAACATTATTGTTGACTTTTAGCATGTTTTATCTCAGGTCCTTGAAGGTAATTCGATGATGGAGATTTCGGAGAAGATATTGAAATAAATATCTTGGAAGGCCCATTTAAATAAAATCATTCGAAGAAAATATTTGAAAACGATGTATTGATTGTGAAAACATTTTGGGACCTATGTTGTAAAACTTTTACTTCGAATGAATGTATTTAAAAACGTCTCTTTTCGAGTCGTTTTCTATGCTTGAGTGTTTGTATTAAGCCGTAGCACCCCAAATGACCCTTCCGCTGATATCGATTAAAATGGGGGTGTTACAGATTGGTATCAAGAGCTTAAGTTATAGAGAACAAAAGATTTTCAAAAAGAAAAATGAACGAATTTTTTTTTGAAATCTTTTGACTATAACGGTGCAATAGAAATCTCCGAATTACCGACGGGACAAGAATGAGAAGGATTTATTTATCGATATATATATGGAAAAATATATATATGTTGTAATATGAGATTTTCATTTATTTTGAATATAAATGTTGATTATGTGATTATTTTAATACTAACACGAGATATTTATACGACACGGATTGTCATGAAGAACCCTAACCCTCTTAACGAACCGAACGAAGCTATTCCCGAAGAAAACCCAGTTATTCCCGATCCGAACCAAGTTGTGGATGTCCATGATACCAACGAAATGGTTGACATTTCGGACGACGTTGATTTAGTTGATTATGATGGTGATGATGAAGAAAACCCAGAAGAAGATCCGAAAGAAGACCCGAAAGAAGAACCAGAACCGAATAATGGGCTTGTGAATCGATTTGCCCCACATGTTGACCCACATCAGCCCGGTGTTATGATTGGTTGGTTAGAGGAGAATGATGGTGTAAATGAAGGTGTTAATAATGAGGATATAGAAGACTAAGATGTTGAGATTGAGCTTAATGACGATGCTGAGTTGATATTTCCTTATGAGGTGGAGGGTGACAAAACCCCACCACCTAGAGATGAGTCTTCTGGTTATGAGCCACCTAATGCTGAGCCACCTAATGCTAAGCCACCTAATGCTGAGTCATCTGATTCTGTATCATCCGATTCTGAGTCATCTGATTCTGAGTCAAAGGACGAGGAGGCTGATATTGCACCCGAGGCCACTGTTCGGACTGTTACCCAAAGGCTGTTTGCTATTCGTGACTTTATGAGGGGTATACTTAAGGTAGGAGAGTCATCTTCTGCTCGTGACTCATCATATGTTGGTGGATTGGCACCTTGGGCTTTGAGACGTGATTTGGAGATGTCCCGTTTACGAGCTAGACTTACGGAGGCTGAGTTGAGTACAAACCAAGCTGAGATTGCTCTTCTAAAGTCAAAGAATATGATCGGTAAAAAAGAGAGAGAATTACTTGATCATGATTTGGGAGATGTTGAGCGTACTTTGGGTAATGTTTTAGAGATGTTGAAGGTGTTAGAGAGTGGGGAGAATGCCACTGGTTGTAGAAAAACAAACAAATTTATATACGTATAGTATTAATCCCTTGAAAATTTCTTTCCAAAATACTTCTCAAACAAGAGAAATATAAGGTAAAAATCTCACTAAAGAAAACACAATATGTAT
>BQNB010026952.1:0-58091 GCA_026074375.1 Tanacetum coccineum
TCAAGTTTGCTTTTAATTATTTTTTTTTAAGTTAAGAATATTTTAGCACGCCAAATTATTAACATAAAACAAGACCGGTTGTTTTATATAAAATGATGTCTGTAACATAAAAAAATAAATACATGTTGTTACCTACACACCAGTGTCTTTAATTGTGTAAAAAACTAGCTGTTTTATAAAAAATGGCGTCCATAACATAAACACATAGAGAAGTGTTGTTACATACACACCAGTGTCTTTAATTGTGTAAAAAGAGTGGTTTGCACCCTAAAAACCAATTTTTATACAATTTCTATTATGAAAACTGGTTTTTTCAAGAAAACCCAATTCCATTTATTCCCTTCCTACTATTTTTTGGTCATAGAGATAGGGTTTTACATAACCGATCTTTTTGGGGGGGTGTTTTTAGCCTTTTTTGTAGTAGTGAGAATTCATAAAGTATCTTAAATCAAGATGTTATCATTTGATAGCTTCAAAGAACATGTTATTTAGTTATCCAAATGTCTTATATATTTCAAAGTATTCACCACCGAATAAGGATGATGAATCTATATGAAAATATAAATCATGCAATCTATTTAATCAGGTAAGTTTGTTATGAGTATGATTAGAATTAGGACAATTCCTTTGTTCCTATTATAGCTTTTTCGAGCAAAGAAAAATGATAGGAATGAGTCTCCCTTTTTCTTACAAGGAAAAAAGACTCGCATTGTCTTCTTCAAGAAAGAAACAAACCATCATTTACCGTTTTAATGTTGCATTAATACTATTAAAGATTCACAAAATTCAATTTTTAGTATTTTCGATAATACACCTTAAAGAAAATTAACTACCCATGTTTAAACATATAAACAATTAATTTTCTAAAGGCTAGGATACTAATGACTTACCACCATCACATCAGTTGATCTGCTAGCAATGGTGTATTCAAAAGGTAATTGACGATTAATAATTGCCAACAAGTGCAATTCCTAGAACATTATGGGACTCACTTATTTCACTTGTGAACAATCAAAAGTGTTTAAGTAAGCATGTTTCATATCATCTATGCCCCGAGCTTAAGGTCTCACCAGCTTAACCTGAGTAAGTCGCCCAATAAAGAACTGTGATTATGTAACACCAACGTCTCACAAAAAGTATATAATCACATTGGGTTGCAATCTACCTACGTCTCACGTAATGTAGAAGGCAATTGCAAGTATTCTTTCAAATTGGGTGGCAACAACTTATTTAAAAGGGTATAATATTTGAAGTGGCAAATATCTATTATACTAAAAGATTGAGCCCCTAAATTTATTAGGGCTGTATCTTTAAATGCTTTGTATTACCCACATAGCCATATGTACAAAAGCATGCTGCCTACAAACAAGACTCCTGTGGTTCGACATTCATTATGCAATTACACTTCTTCATCAGAAGATCATCGGTCTCAAAGAGCTATTAAAGATTACAACATCAAACCATCCTCCATTTACACACGAAAAATATACAAATCAATTCTTCTTTTCATAGAGCAGCCACAATTGATTTCCCACAGCAGATTCAAGATCGAATTTTAGAATTCCAGGTATGTTGATGTTGAAACTAATATTGAAAATCATATTTTCTAACAATTTCGTTGTAGCTATAATATAAACAATCAGATTGAAGGTAATCATCGAATATGTTGAGGTTAAATTATTTTAGGGCTTGATTTAATAGGTTGACATATGTTTGCCGTAATTTATGTTACAGTTAGTAGATGATTTGAAGATGAAATTAAGTGGAATGCAAGAAGAAAATGATAAACTCAAAAGAGTATCAATAAGAAGTTCACAATTGTTGGAAGTATAAAAATTGTAGAGGTAAGATGGATCAAGTCATCATTTTTATCCAGTAAAAATTTCATATTGAAAAAGAGTGCACACCGGATATATTTAATTCACAATGCAATGTTTGAATGGATGGATAATAGTATTTGCCTTCCAAATACTTGAGTAGTGAATTTTTTAATTTCAGGTTCAGGGTTCAATTCCACGGGAGCAAATTGATGATTTGAGCTATAAATCCCGACTTTCTATTTTTTGAGCAAGAAATACGTAGGATGTTGATCATAAATGTTTGTTGTTTAATTTATGAATTTATCTATAATGAGAATATAATCAGGTTCCCCTGAATATAGTTTGGGTAAATGCCAGCAGCCTATGGTCATGAAACGCTACTTTTGTGATCTTCTACAAACATATGGCGATATATTGCTGTTGAGTTGACTCATAAGGTAAGAGTTTACCAAAACATTTATGTAATTAGGAGTGGCTTTAAACATTAAAATACATTTTGCATTATGTTAGGCCACTTTGAACCATTTGACCGTTCCTCTTTGACCAGTAACCCGAATCCATCGACTCATAAGTAAATTCATTTCCAAAACGAGTCCTGTGACATTTAATACTGGAATAAGGTATTATTGTCCAGGTCAAATTTTGTAACTGGAAATTTAAAAATATAACCACGTGGAAATTTATTCTTATATACCATCATAGTATTGCATCAGAAAGCTATTTGTTCGAATCCTCGATAATAATGCATGTAAGGTAGAATTTTTTGTTTTTTTATAAATTCATTGTAGTCGAATTGAGTTGACCTTGCTATCCGAGATGTGAGGAGCAGTGATACTTACGTAATGCTCACATTAGAAAACCAGGTAGAGCGCCAAATACCTTAAGAAGATCGTCATTTGATGCATGACTGTAATGTGGGAATCGTTTCGATGTGGTGTGGAAGAAAAGTTAATTGTTATCAGTTCCTTACTAATGATTCCACCTTTGATAGTGGTACTTCAAAATATGTATATTTGTAATATGAAAAGATTATATTGAAGCGATTAAGTAGATTTTCATAACCAAATATTTTTATAGATGGCAATATGGGTGGATGGGTAGCCAGGAAAAACAGGTTTGGGCTACTTCACTATATTTTTAAGACGGATCAAAATAGACCAGGTCGGGTTGCATAGCTGCCAACATATTGTTGACTTCTTAAGAGTCATAAAAAATATAAATGAATCAATGCTTTTTTATGTCATAGACAACTTCAGATCATGGCCCATTTCTCTTTAAAGAGGAGGTGTAGGGATGGAATATGTTTTTGATTTGGCCAACCCTTTTCCACAGCTTCATCATTGGTTGGATGTATCTCTTAATTACCCAGTTCTATCTTCACTCTTGATTCTTTCCAGGTAACTGCCCCTCCCCCTTCCATACACACAAAGAGCCTTAAATACCGTAACAAATGATGTTTACGAATATGCAGAGCCAGATTATTTTTATTGCATGTAGACACTGTTGGAGTTACGAGTTTGCCATTTGAGTATACTATATCAGAGAGGCAACGAAAGTTAGAGAAATGGGAAGAAGAAGCTAAGAAGAAGCATTTAGTTAAAAGCAGTAAAGATGTTGCATTACAAGAGATGACTAATGCAATAGCTGCATATGCGCCACAACAGCTTTGTAAAGTAAGGTAAGAGTTTACCAAAGCATTATAACGTTATTAGGCGGCTTTAACCATTTAAAATACATTTTGCATTATGTTAGGCCACTTTGAACCATTATAACGTTATTAGGCAGCAGATCCATGAACAACGGCATGTTCACCTGTAAGAATTATCTTCCCAGGATCTCTGGATCTCACCTCCATTATGATTATGACGGTAAAGATCAATCAATACACTGTTTTATATAGACTCAAATGTGGTACCAGTTAATGATTCATTAATGTGGGAATAGCTGTTGGTTGTGGAAAAGATCACAAGTTTTCTTCTTTTTCTCTTAAAAAATGTTAATAAAATGGAGTATCTTTTTTGTGTTTAACGATTAAATGCAAATATAACATATCTTCATTTTTATTAATTGATAGTAACTTATTGTAATTAGCTTCCGTTCATACTTAGATACTTAGGTTTACGGATGAAACTAGGGATTGAACTAAAGGGGTGTTTATTTAGCTTATTTTTGGGTTTATGAGCTTATCTCTTTTCTGCTTATATTTCATAAGGCGGCTTATTTCGAAACTTAGGCACCTTATCTAATCCTTTTATATCATATTAAGCTTATATATACACAGTCAAGTTATACCACATAACAGAAGAGTTCAACTATACAACATGGCTTAGCTTAGATCACACCCTTTTGATAGACATGAACATTATTTTATCCCAATATCTTGATTTATCGTGCATCATTATAATGGATCTTGAGGGTAACAATGGAAGAGAGCGAGGAGAGGTTATTTTTATATTCATGCCATGTATAAACCATCAAAACACGTGGTGTTGTTTTTTCATTTAGTAATGTTTACTTTTTTAGTTTTGCTAATAACAGCATGTGCTTTGGTTACTTATTGTGTTTTGAACTTTTGATGCACGCATAAATATTCATAATTGTCTAGAACGTTTGAATAGAATTTCTTCTCATTGTTCTGTAGAAACAATCGCCTATATATTTTCTCTAATCATGACAATGAATAATTGCAGGTGTGTCGATATCAAGTGGAAATAGCAATCTAAAAATGAGCATTTTTATCTAATCTACCCGTTTAACTTTTTGATAGTATCTATTTGACCTGATAAACGCTACTCGCATCAAATATGTTGTAAGTATGCAGGTTGAAATAGCCACCTTTACCACCTGCCGTAAGTCACTTTAGTTATTTTTTAACATTCCTGATTTACCCATATGGCAGATAATCACTTCATTTGGAGGCAAAATACCAAGCATCAAACCAAGTGTAAGTGTCATGTATGCTTTACCAAAGAAATACATCAAATATTATAATTTTACGGACTTTGAAGAAACATGTTACGATTTTGAAGTAGGCATTGAGATTCTATGGACGCTTAGATGTAAAGGCCGTTGGCATAACAATTCAGAACAACCCTCGATGCCACCTGAAGTTCGATAATTGTGTTGGTGTCAATAACTATGCCAGGTTCGCTCCTCTTTCATGTTTGTTTCTCTCTATTTAATATTGTCTTACATCTAAAGCTTATTCATTACATCTAGGAAATGAGCTTCAAACCCCATGTTATATGTAATCACATTGACATAATGCAAACTTTTTGGAGTAACCAGGTATATATCTGTGTTAAGGCCTCTTTTTGGAATTTAAGTTTTTTTTAAATCAAGTGTTGGCATTATCTAACGGAAAGCATATTTTTAGTTTGTATGAGTTTATAGCTTAAGGATGGGGACATCATATGCTTTCAGAAGCCTATTAAGGCCATAGATACAAAAACATGTCGCCATCCCACTTTTCAGTCGTTTCTAGAGTATGTTGAAAATCACTAGGTATTCCATCAACCATGATACGTCTATGAATATTTGTCCTCTATCATTATGGACACTGAAAAAAATATAAATAAGAATGTACCAATTGTGGCAGATTCAAAGGTGGTGCTTCAGGCACCTTTTAAGCTCTGGCATCCAATGACGATTGTATCCTTTCTGCCATCTCAGATGAAACTGTAAATAAAAGGAAAAGCGTCAATCACCCTTCATGCACAAAGATCGAGCATCCATCAACAAAATTTTCACAATCCCCTGTATGCTGAGTTCCTACACACTACAACTGTTTCCAAGTGGCTAAACACATTAGTTCTGTAAAAACAACATCAAAAGGGAAAAAGAAATTACACTTATCTAGGTTAGAATTAGCATTTCGCTAACTGATGTCAAATGGTGCAAACTGCATAGGTTGTATGCTTTCGCTCATTAGAGAAGCCCAAGGAGGATGCATTTTTTCTGGAATTGTGAGTCCTGTAATGTTTTGGTCTTTCAAATATACTCCACGTGGTTTACTTGACCTTCTTGCATTGCAGGTCAAAACATAACAAATACAATGATATTGCTGAAAGAGTTGCTCGCTGTCTAAACTTAGATGATCCAGCTACGATCAGGCTAACATCTCACAACTACTACTCAAGATAGCATAAACTGTAGTTAATCAGGTTTTCTGGAGTGAATCATCTCATAGAGATGCTGACACACTACAATGAGGTTTCATTCTTTAAAATTAACATGATTAGCATCATTCATCTTCCTTTTTTATCCTTTCTATAAGCGTGGTTGTTTCCTATTAAGACATCAGTACATGCACTTATAATTTAGCTAAGTACTTAATTAATTATGATATATTGTTACAGACTTCTAATATTTTCTATTATGAAGTATCGGACATACCTTTGCTAGAGTCACATGCTACTAATGATAATGTTAGTGTTAAGTTACATCTGTTGATTTTTCTATTATGTTCCAACTTTTCTCCTATATGCTGATCTGGGGTGTCGACAATGTAGAAAAAGAATTCAATGACCTCATTGCAGCAAGTGAAAATTCCAAAAAAATTCAAGACCCATAGGGAAATCTTTTTAGTAGAAGGTATAGACCACACTTAATTTTCACGGTCTTAATTTCCTTTATCCAACAATTTACTAGTTCGGCTGGAAAAAATTGGAAGGTTTATGCAACTAAAAAATAAGACCATGAAGCTAATCTATAAGGCTCACTTTTTGGGTAATTGTTGATTCCAAATAAGTTATTTTGATGAGAATATTTATTAATTCCAAGGTACTAAATATTTTTTTAAAAATCTAAATAAGTTGGTAAAGAGAAATCCTAAACACTCCTAAATTTTCGTGTGTAATTTGGCAAGTGATTTATTTACTTTTTGTTGGTGCGGGCTATACATTAGCCGTTTGGGATAGTGCCTAAGAAGGATTGCATGATACAACTGTGTGTCATGAGTCTGTTATTGACGAGAATAGTGGGAATCGTTGGATAATGGTCGGCCCAGCCTATGACCCAATGTCTTCTGCTTTCCTTGCCACTAGAATGAAGTAAAGCCGGAGGTTAGCATGCGATCATGGTAGTGTTTTGGCTGAGGAGCTGATACAAGTGGTTCAAGAAATTCATTATGTGGTAAGTTGCTTGGTTTTCTCTTAAAAGCATTTTTTGTCCAATATTTACTCCTTATTTCTGGGCTATACTGCACAAAGGCAGAATGTAGTTGCATAATAAAACATTGATATCTACATGATGCGAGCCAAAATCGTAGGTTGTAGGATATCGGAAAATCAACAAAGTATGCTCAAATAATAAAATGTAACAAGTTAGACAAACTATTTTGTTGTCTTATGATCTTGAAACTTTAGTTACGATCGTTATGCTCACACATTTTATTTGTTTCATTATAAATGTTGGATTAGATTCACATTACACATTATAACCGTACGCAATTAACTATTAGATACAACCCGTGTGCATCGCACGGGTCTGCATGCCTCCTATATGAAGAAGCATGCATACATCTTCGTATCATATATTGTAATAAAAACTTTACTCAATTACGTTATTTATTATGGTGTGTCACTAAATTTTCCATACCACCATGTGTATAAAATAGTGATAATACACCTTAAAACAAATTGATGATTCAATCTAAGTTTCCAAATCAAAAATCATAAAATTTACCGCGAGAAAAGATTAAAGAATGACTAAACCCTATATTATACTCTATAAGTGTACAAGTACACAAGTTCTTCCAATAATTTCCTTATATGCCGAAGCATGTAGTGGCGCGGGAAAAGATTAAAAACCATTCAAACCCTAGACCATTCGCTATAACCATGTAGTTGCAAGATCTTGCGAGAACAATTATAGAATATGGTTTCATAGTAAGGTAGGATAACACCTTAAGCCTTACCACGAGATACCTCAAACCCTTGTGCAAGTCAAGCAAGTAAATAGTTTTAAGCGAATTTCGTCATTGGTAAACTTATTGATTTTAGTATTGAAAACACATTATAAACTAATTGAATTAGAAATCCCGTCGTGGGAAGCCATAAAGACCATGATTATCGGATGAAAGCTGAATCCAAGTTGACACATAAGACTTCACAATCAATAGTATATAATAAATTTAGTTTCATATATTAATAGTCATGTTTATATTTTTCTTTTTCGAAAAACTCTTTTGTTTTTACACAAGTCACAACTTATAAAAAATAAAATAATAAATATAAACAACTAATACACATAACAATTATTTAAACAGTTAACAATTAACACATGTAAATCATAAAACGATGATTATAATTATCGAATAAATTAAATTATGTATATACGAACATAAGGCTCCTTCTTCTAGTGAATCGGGCCACATAAATCAATATAATATATTGCGTAAGCCTTATATACATATATACCACATAGCACATAAAGCTGATTATTTATTTAAGCCGACTTCAGGCCTCGAACAGATAAGGAAGGAATATTCCCCAACCTTAGCAGTAAACTACAAATTTGTGGCCTACTGAGTCGTGGATCTACCATAAGAATTTCATAATTTTTCGACTTAATATGAATAAACTATGAATTTTTAGTGACCGGGTGTCAAAAAGACCGTAACTAAAAAAACTACATTTTTTATAAACACGTATGGTATAATATAATTAACATAGGTTTAAGAATAGCGTACCTTTTAGCAAATAAAGCAAACGGACAACAAATCTTGAAAACATGTGTGTGTTAAACTAACAAACACGAAACCATCAAGTTCAAAAGTATGAACTCTCTATGAGATACACACACAATACATTCTTAACAAACAATTAAGTATGCTAGTACTAGTATTGATAAAGCATAACAAAACCCTTCATTCTTGAATCAAGCAACACACGAACACCTCTTAGGTGTTTTGGTCGATTGTGTGGAAAACGTAGGGGGAGTGAATATGTTTTTGATTAAAATCTTAAAACTTTCGCATCAAATACCCGATTTATCGTGACTTAATATGAGAAGTGCCAATTAAAGTTTGTGACTATTAAGACAATATAACGCATATAGTCACAACACAAGCACAAGCATAATTCCACAACAAAAACATAATTAAAGCATAAAGAAACAACGATATGTAAAGAGAAATCAAACCAAACACGATAATTTATAGTGGTTCGGTCACGGAGCTCTTCTCCGCCCTACTCCACTCCCAGAGTACCCAACTCGAGAGATACTTTACAAGATCAACACGCTCCCTTTTTGGCGGAGAAAACCTTACACAATGTCACTTACACTTTATCCGGTACTAAGCTAAATACCGAGTCCTAACACCGGTAGAACCAACCCTACGTCGCTTACCCTTTTATTCGGTACAGAGCTAAATATCGAGTTCTTACACACCGGGTAGAACCAACCCAAACCCGTTATGTTTTATGGCCCAACATAACAAAACTTGTATTTTATGGCACAAACACATAAACCATCTAATCTAATTGGTAATACAAGATAATGATGTTATTACAATGATGATCCAAGACAATGTGTCTAATGGATGTGAATGCCTAATCTAAAAGAACTTTCGTTGATGGGAAGCCTTTAAATGGATGATGATGATGATGAGATATCTAATCTTATAGATCTTCATATGTATGTGCTTCGTGGTGGATGGAAATAGCAAGAAGGGTTAATACACAAAAATGTTACTAAAGTTTGCCCAAATGTTCACCTAAGTTACTAAAGTTTTTTTCGTTACAAAAAGGTTACTCAAGTTTACTCAAGTATACGGGTGAATTTTTTTAAGGGTAAATAAGCCAAATAATAAGCCTCTTTGAAAGGGTTTAGTAACCCAAAAAATAAATCCGTATACTTGAGTAACCTCTTTGTAACTGTTTTAAAGGTTGAGTAACCCAAATGACAAATCCGTATGCTTGAGTAACCTTTTTGTAACGAAAAAAACTTTAGTAACTTAGGTGAACATTTTGGCAAACTTTAGTAACATGTTTGTGTATTAACCCTAGCAAGAACTCTTGCTTTGGTGGATGTAGATGACAAGATCTCGATGCATGATTTGGTGGATCATTTCGGGTGTATGCTTACAACAAAAATAAAAGTTAGATGCATGTTGATCATAGTGATTTATGGATGCTTTTTCTACAGATCTAAGTGTGTGTAAAATGGTGGAAAATTGTGTTTTTCGTCATCAAAAACGGATTGGAAAGGCTCTTCTATTTATAGGCAAAGCTTATGGAACCGACTACCGTTCACAATGGAACCGGCTTTGTAAATCAAAGGGAACCGGCTACTGTTCACCAGATCCAAAAAATCTTTTGTAATCTTTGAGAGATTTTTCAAGATATGAATGATGTAAGGCATGATGTGAATTACCTTTTATTTAAAAGAAAGTAAACTTGTAAAAATAAAAAGTCTAGTTGAATGCTTGTCAAATAAAGTTTACTTGTAAAATATATATTTAGGCGTAAACTTTAGTGTAAACATAAAAGTGATGCATTTGTATAAAAGTACTTGTAAATGCAAAATGTGAAATAAGGTTTGATCATAATGCAACATAACAAACATGTACGAACCTGTGTTGTAACATACGAGGACTCGAGACGTGGAGATGTGTTGATGTATATTGAGACAAAATATGATTACGAGTAACTTGTACAATTTATGTTATGTATTACAAGTTACATGTTTGTCATCAACAAAACAAACGAGACTGTGTAGATTATACTGTAATATTTGCACTAACAATCTCTCATTTTTTGATGATGAAAAAATATGTAAACGTAATTTATAGTCAATGTAAAAGTTACTTGTATCCCTGTAATACCTTTACATTACCTTCTCTGTTTACACTCTTCTCCCCCTTTTGTCAAAACAAAAAGGGTGTGTCCTTGGAGTTTAACTTCATTTCTCCCCGAAAAGGTGAGCTTGCATCATCCCTAGTGAAGTTAAATGGTATAATCTAACCCCTTATGTTGTGGCATCCTCTAGGTAATTGTCATTGGTCTATAGCAGATCCATGGATCAAATTTGAAAGCTTAACCTACAAATGGTTAGTTTTGTGCAACATATATAAGAAAATGTGAAAACTATATGATGAAGAAAATGACATCTTCCTTTTGGTGGAAACGCAAAGTGTAAAACCTAAAAATCTCCATAAGAGTAAAATGACCAAAATGCCCCTAATGAAAGAAAAATGTATCGAGGCGTCAAGATATCATTAAAAATCTATAAACAAAAATTAGTGCAAAACTAGATGCGTCATTGGATGAGTAAAATATGTACAACAAAGTGTATATAAGATGCACTCTATAAATGCTCGACGGAAGCTCCCCCTTGCTCGAGGGCGTCAAGTATCATCCTACAAAACAAAAATTAGTGCAATAATAGGTTTTGTCCTTAGACAGATATGTCATATACAACAAAGTGTATAGACGACTCAATATGATTTCTTGACGAATACCTCCCCCCACCCTTGCTCGAGGGCGTCAAAATGAACCTACAAAAAGAAAAATGAATGATGCAAACTTTATCCTTGGATGAGTAAGCCATATACCACAAAGTGTATATGCTTGAACCTACAAAAGAAAATTAATAATTGCAAACATTGTTCGGAGACATGTATGCCATATACTGCACCGTGTATATGAGTGAACCTAAAAAGAAATGATATAAAAAGGCAAATTTTGTCCGTAGACATGAATGCCATACACACTAAAGTGTATATTTGAACCTACAAAAAGAAAACTTAGTGTAATATATACTTCGTCTTTCGAGGAAGTCATATATAATAAGATGTGATATGATTCTTCTAAAACTAGAATGAAATATGATTCTATAAATGTAGCTCCTAGAAAAGTAAGCTACAACGTATAATCTTACTACTTGCATCATCGTGGTTGGCTTTAGTGGTGAGGTTGTCGAAGATTGTAAGGACATGTTTAAAAATGAGACGCATTTCATTACGAAATTCACTTGGCTTTTGACAACATAGGCGAATGTGCTTATGAGTATCGGGATATGTAGATTACCCGTCGATCCATATATATTGTGGAAGGTAATTTAACCTTCACGGGTAGTAGTGGTAATGAGTAGGTTGTGGTTATGGTGGTGAGAAATTTCATGGTGATTCATTGTAAGAATGACTCGAGGAAAACTCAAAGTTTTATAGTTGCAAGAAGGTTCGTCTCTAAACCTTACCTTGTTGGTTGATGAGGCAATTTGAGGTGATAGACAAAATGACATTGTGAGTAGTGAAATATGAGGCGAAAGATGGTGATGACAATGCAAGCAACTAACAATGTATGCACAAAGTGATGAAAATGATTATGCATGTATGAGCATGTAATGAGAAATATGGATTAAAGCATCATGGATGTGCGGATGAGCATAAATTAACTTGATAAAGATATTAATCTTTATTGACCTACATAATTCCAAACGGGTTAGTTTTAAGTCTAATGCAAGATATAAGTAAGAATATCATTTTGCAACATGATAGTTCAAACATTTATACCAACGAATACGAATGAAACTATTCAAGTATTATTACACGAAAGAGTTTACAAGTAGACATATAGATAGACATATATGCAATCAAAACACGTTTACAAATAGACACAAAAATAAGAATACTCTTAAGCTAAGTGAATAGGAGGACATATGTTGCAACTAGCTTAAAATGTCATAATACATGTTCGAAAAACATTTGATGATTCTATGAGCTTTAGAATGACTTAAGAGCTAGATAAGTCAAAACTAACTATTGGGCGACCTTAATACAAGTATAAATAACATAATTAAAGTGTTGGGAACAAAAGTTAACTACCCTAAACTGCATAAATGCCTTCTGTAGAACCGTCCTGGGCGGTTCCTTTTGCACAATGGAACCGGCTTTGCTGCAGATGGAACCGGCCCCTGTAAACAAGGTTCCTCAAATCTTAAGAAATCCTAGAAATGTTCCAAATGATTTCTAAACCTATTTTCGCTTGAGATAGTGATAAAATAGAGTTTCTTGATAATCCAAAAAGCTCATGAAAAAGATCCAACGCTTAGATCATATGATTTTCTACTATACCAAACGCTCTTAATTCTAGAGGAGAATGACAAACAAGAATCATGAATTGTATAAGAACCAACCAAAAACATAAATGACTTAGTTTACAAACAAACATTCAAGAATTCAAACATAAATGATATGAGATAAAACCATTCATACAAGAACATGTTCCAAATAGTTCAACCAACACAAGTTTAATGACATAGATGATTTAAATTAGAAAATCGATTGCACTAACAATAACGTGAAAGATAAAGAACAAAGGAAACAAGTAGGCACGAATCCAAAGATGGTGTTTTAGATAATGAACTTGCTTTAAAACAAAATCATAGATTTCTACATGAATACCAAGAATACTTTGACATAATATAAGTTCACAAGAAGCAAGTAAATTACGTAGCAATGACAAATAAGGAACAAGAAGAAAAGATTATGCAAACCATGTTTAAGCATGAATAAATTAGACCATCATACGAATAGATTTAAGAAATGCCAACAAGGAGCAAGAACTACCAAACATAGACATATCCATATCAAAATCATCATGTATAAAAATGAAAAATTACGAGATCATATGAGACATCATATAGGAGACAAAATTACTTCAAATGAAAACATCATACAAGTCATGTTTAAGCCTTAACATTCAGTATCACGAATACAAGCATGAAACTATACATTTCCTAAGGATTACGCATTTTCAATTAATCGAATAGTTATTAAACACCAAGATAACGACAAAGCAAATAATCAAACAAGAACATACAATCAACACATGTATATGTAATGCAAGATGTCAAGATAGACTAACGAAAGAAATATCATATTTACAACTAGTATGGAAAACGAAGCATTAGTGGTGTTTGGGAGATGAAGAACAAGTTGGTGAACTAGTGGTTATAGAGGATTGACAAGGATGAAATGGCAATATCAAAATGTGTAGATAATTTCAACGAAGTATTTTTGAAATACTCCATTTTTAACAAGACCAAAAATATTTAAAACCTTTTGGCGGAAACGCCATGACCAAAAATTGACCTTTTGTTATTATCGTAGAAGTTGATAATAATATATTACAAATCATTTGAGAATATATTTACATAAAACTAAACTCAATTATCTTTAAAATGGCGGGTGGCACAAATTTTAATTCCATACGATTGATTTTATACAAAATTCCTAAAATGACTCATTTTCTACAAAACTTGTTGTTTCAATCTTATACATGGCTAAAATGACCAAAACTCGACTTTTATAACTTGACATAACATGAAAACTTCCAGAATTTATACTTAAAATATATGCTTAAATATCAAAGACACACTTGGTCTAAATGAACAACGGAACCGTTCTTTATGGGTTTTGCCAAACACTAGTTTTGACCAAAATAATAACTTATTACTTTAACCCGCTTTGAAAAAAAAACTTTTAAAACTACAACAAGACATCATTACACTTCAACTTTACTTGAGTATTTCGGATGAAACATTCAAGTTGCCAATCCCACTTTGATGTGCATATATCTTATAACAATATTCTACAAAACACTTAACTAGCTTACTTAGATCTTATTCTTAAGGGTTGATATAGCATAAGCATAGAAAGATATATATGCCTATATGAAGTGCACGAAACCTAGCATAAGACGTAATATGCATATTCATGAAACCAAAAAGCTAACACATAGATAACATGTTATCCCAAACACTAATGTAGCACAAAAAAAACAACAAGTTCAAATAAATAAGTTACAACAAGTAATCATATACCATATTACACATTTTAAACATCATTTCTACTTATATGACTTATATAAAGACTTACGGAAAACATTTTCAACAAAACTAGGAGTTATCCCAAACACTTCTTTCGAAACCAAATGGATATGAAATTTTCTTAAATCAATCAAACAAGCGAAGGAATGAAAAGATAGACACATATGATCTACAAATAAAAAAGTTCAATTGCACTTTGAGATGAGCATACAATCAAGATAAATAGACAATGCAAGTTAAGGCAACTAGTCATTTATCATACAAAAAAAATTCTTTTCGCCTTGTGTTGAATATAACAATGTATAACAAGCTTGATTAATGTAAAAAATACTTTAATTTCAAAGAAAGATGCATCAATGTTCAAAGGATACCAACTAAAATTGCCCGACTCAAAAGTTTGAGTTTCTATGTTAATACGAAACTTGAAATTTTGGACACTTTGTAGTATTTTGCAAATTCGACCTACTTAAACTTATAATCAATACCTCTAACCTATTTTATTAGAAACTAGACTCATTTCTCTTCGAAATGATAGGTGGCACGACTCGTACGGCCTTACGGTTAGTATTTTACGAGCTTTTGAAGTTGATCAAAATTTTGGAAAGCTTTATGTAGAACTGGGTCCGCCGGTTCCTTTTCAAAAGAGAACCGGCTTTGTTAAGAAACAAAACCGAGGGTCTGGACGAATTTTCTAAAAACGCATATTTAGTCTCGACGAAAAGGTTTAACACTTAGTAGGCTTTGAGGTACACTTATATAACAAATTTTGATCATTATTCAAGCTTGTATAACAAAGATATTCAAGAAACACGACTTCTAAGAATGAAATACCGACATACTTTTCATATTAAGTCCTGCTTTTCGGATAATTTGATACATGATTCATACTCGGTTTTAAAAACCACTAGAGACACGTGGCTCTGATACCAATTGTGGAAAACGTAGAGAGGGGTGAATACGTTTTTGATTAAAATCTTAAAACTTTCGCATCAAATACCCGATTTATCGTGACTTAATATGAGAAGTGCCAATTAAAGTTTGTGACTATTTAGACAATATAAAACATATAGTCACAACACAAGCACAAGCATCAATCCACAACAAAAACATAATTAAAGTATAAAGAAACAACGATATGTAAAGAGAAAGCAAACTGAACACGATGATTTATAATGGTTCGGTCACGAAGCTCCTCTCCGCCCTACTCCACTCCCCGAATACCCAACTCGAGAGTTACTTCACTAGATCAACACGCTCCCTTTTCGGCGAAGAAAACCTTATACAACGTCGCTTACACTTTATCCGGTACTAAGCTAAATACCGAGTCCTAACACCGGTAGAACCAACCCTACGTCGCTTACCTTTTATCTGGTACAAAGCTAAATACCAAGTTCTTACACACCAGGTAGAACCAACCCAAACTCGTTATGTTTTATGGCCCAACATAACAAACCTTGTGTTTTATGACACAAACACATAAACCATCTAATCTAATTGGTAATACAAGATAATAATGTTATTACAATGATGATCCAAGACAATGTGTCTAATGGATGTGAATGCCTAATCTAAAAGAACTTCCATTGATGGGAAGTCTTCAAATGGATGATGATGATGATGAGATCTCTAATCTTGTAGATCTTAATATATATGTGCTTTGTGGTGGATGAAAATGGCAGTAACTCTTGCTTTGGTGGATGTAGATGGCAAGATCTCGATGCTTGATTTGGTGGATCATTTCAGGTGCATGCTTACAACAAAAATGAGAGTTAGATGCATTATGATCATGGTGATTTATGGATGCATCTACTACAAATCTAAGTGTGTGTAAAATGATAGAAAAAGTATGTTTTTTCGTCATCAAAAATGGATTGGAAAGACTCCTCTATTTATAGGCAAAGCTAATGAAACCGGCTACTGTTCACAATGAAACCGGCTTTGTAAATCAAAGGGAACCGGTGACGCTCCTAAGGAACCGGCTATTGTTCACCAGATACAAAAAATCTTTTGTAATCTTTGAGAGATTTTTGAAGATATGAATGATGTAAGGCATGTTGTAAATTACCTTTTATTTAAAAGAAAGTAAACTTGTAAAGTCAAGTTGAATGCTTGTCAAAGTAAAGTTTACTTGTAAAATATATATTTATGCGTAAACTTTAGTGTAAATATCAAAGTGTTGCATTTGTATAAAAGTAATTGTAAATGCAAAATGTGAAATAAGGTTTGATCATAATGCAACATAATAAACATGTATGAACCTGTGTTGTAACATACGAGGACTCGATATGTGGAGATGTGTTGATGTATATTGAGACAAAATATGATTTATGAGTAACTTGTACAATTTACGTTATGTATTACAAGTTACATGTTTGTCATCAACAAAATAAACGAGACTATGTAGATTAAATACCGTAATATTTGCACTAACAGATCGCAAAGCGAAACCAAAACCCTTTGTGGGTTGTAGTCGATCGGCACACGAGGGTTGAGAAGGAGAGAGTTTTTAGGGATTTTAGTTTTTTAGCATTAGTAAATAATGAACCATTAACCTCC
Organism: Tanacetum coccineum; assembly: GCA_026074375.1. NCBI lineage: Eukaryota > Viridiplantae > Streptophyta > Magnoliopsida > Asterales > Asteraceae > Tanacetum > Tanacetum coccineum. The sequence continues at coordinate 17,211 of BQNB010026952.1, forward strand.
TTATATAGGGTAGATTACTTGGCTTGCAAGCCAAGAAATCCCAACCCTATTAGGAATCCTTCACCGGTCGGTTAAGGAAACAAATGGGGTTTCCCAAACTTTCATTTTTCTCGTTTTTTACATTTAAGTCCTTCTTGTTAACAATTAACGACCGTTTATAAATCACGTTAAGTAACTAATTAATTAACGCTCGTTACAGCTTTATCACTAATTAATATATTACAATTAGTATATTAATATATATAATTGTTTTACGTATTAACTCGTGCGTTACCATAATAGGCTCACATACTTTCCCAGAAATATATTATTTGATATATGTACATATCCCAACACATTCATCATATTTTCCAATCAAGAAAAGTTATAGTGTAAAGCAACAAACGTACCTTTTAGATGTATATATGTTGTCTTGATAGACAAATCCATAAAAGTAGGAATTGTTAGGGCCCGTTTGATTTGTAGGTGGGTTTAGGATTAAGATTTGGATTTGAATTTGAGTTTAATATAAGAGTGAGAAAATATATATTTAATATACTAATAATTATTTAATAAATAAATATATTATTTTAAACACAAAAAGTCAAAAAAAACTATACAGATGGCCACTTAAATTCCAAACTTTTGTGCAAGTAAAAAAAAATAAAGATGGCCACTTAAAAGTCAAAGAAAAAATATATTTTATATACTTAAAGATTCAATACAAAATTTATTGTGGAGGCTTAAAGATGTGTAACACAAGCTTTGAATATTGTACAAATCCAAGTGAGTAACTATTTCAATGGAATAGAACTTTATGAACCGAATTGTTAATAAAAAGAAACAGTAACTAAACACGATCTGGAGGTCGGGGAGGATAAAATAAATAAATTGCCATGTTTATTAGATTAGAGGGAAAAGTGTGGAGAGGGAAAGATGTATGTGTCTACCTAATGATACAAATGATTATCCTCACCCTCCTATGGAAGTATATGAGGGGTATTTATAGGCTAAGTGACATGATACTATACTAACTTGTCCTTATTAGTCCCTACATGTCGCGCCGTATTATATCTATTGTAATTTCGTATAAGTTGACATATTTTAAGGCTAACAATCTTCCCCTAATATGTGAACATACGAAATCACTTACAATGATCCTATCAAGTACAAACATAACAAAATAAAGTCTTCCAAAGCTGAAGATGTCTTCTGAGTTCTCTTGGTCTTGAAACTTGTACTCCAGCTTGGATCTTCATTGTCTTTACCTGTTCTTGAACCATTATAGTATGCATGAGTTGGATTAACTTCCCCTCAATTCATGCGGCATGTCTTGAAAAGCTTTCTTCATAGACTCTTTTTTGGCGAAGTTTCTAAATCAGCTTCCCCAAAACCAATATTCCTATCTTGAGCAAATTCTGAAACTTTGATGTAGCTAAAACAATCTTCTATTTGTCATTGTCCTGCACAACAAAATTTTATAGAAGAAGAAGTAAGACCACACAAAATACCACTGCTACTTGTCATTAGGTCTTGGTGAATATCTGTTCGGGAGAACATGCGAGAAATCAACAACAATACTTCTCACGTTTACAGAATACATCATAAACCATACTAAGTGAAGTAGTATACACTACTTCCTCATTGAAGTTGACATGGTAACATCAAAGTACACATTTCCCCCCATGATGGTTTCGAACTCTCGGAAGTATCATTGTTGTGTACGTACATATACACGAGAAGTTCTTGTCTTAAGCACAAATCTTGAAATCCAAACGAACCATTACCCTCTTGACTTCACAAACCGTAGTAGGAGATGAAGCAAAAATGAAGAAAACTTTGTATAATCAAGATCTTGTATATGAATGTCGTTGAAGAACTTTAAAATTTTTGCTTAGACTGTGAAGTACCATTGTCTTGGAATAGCACAGTAATATCTCGTGAGAATTGCTGATTACATCTCTACTTTTAAACTCTCTGGCTAACTTACCAACCTCGTATTTTGTCGGCTATTGCTGTGATCACTTGGTGAAGTAAACCCAATATACCAAACTTAAAAATGAAGTTAAATCCCTCAAATTTGTTACTTAAGCTTATACTATTGTTGATTGAAAAATGATGCAAGATTAAATCTTTTAGTACCCTATACTCAACCAGAAAAGTATAAGAAGTACAACACCTCTTGAAATTATCCACATCCTCTTCTGCGTGTGACAACTTGAGTACTAAATGTAATCATCCTTTAAGTGTAGTTAACCAGGTCATGCAACCAAACCACCCCTGACTGCTGGTAACTAGATAATTCAAGTCTCAATCATAAGTTGTACGTTCAAGCAAGTCATCAATCGATAGATTGGGTTTAAAGAATGGGGTAGAAAAATAGAAGGAGTTCGATGCGAATAATTAGTAGACGCCTTCGTGAAACCCAACTTCAAGCTCAAATAAGGGATACCAAATCAACTTCGTGATCACTTGTCATCGTAATCCGAATCTTTAGCCGTTTGTCATTTAGTGAATCTTATTCGGATCGTTTTTAGTGTTCGTGTTTGTTGTGTTGTTGAAATCAATAACATTCACCGGGATTTTTACAATTCTAATGATTTAAACGTTAATGATATTAACGGGATTTTACAAAAATCAAATAGAAAAACGTGAGTGATTTGATTCGGAAAATCAGTGACGAAGAAATAGATTTCAAAAAAAACTGAAAATAAAAATGTCAAATAAATCATAGAAAACGATGTTTTTGGCCTTCGAAAAATCTTAACCAACTACTAAATAGAGAGATGGTTACTAGCGTGAGACCGTCTCGTTTTTCTCTTCGATTTGAGAGGTCGCGGGCCTAAAACGGACTTACGGATCAAAAGTTATGGCTGTTTTACTGAAACCCTTTTCGTCACACAAGTTTTCTAAAAATTTTCCGTTCGGTCCAAAAAAAAATTTGCTCGTTCGATTCCACTCGTTTGGTTCCGCTCGTTCGATTCCGCTCGTTCGAGTCCGTTCATTCGAGTCCGCTCGTTCGAGTCCGCTCGTTCGAGTCCTCTCGTTTGAGTCCGCTTGTTCGAGTCCGCTTGTTCGAGTCCGCTTGTTTGATTCTTCTCATTCGAGTCTGCTTGTTCGATTCTTCTCGTTCGAGTCAGCTTGTTCGGTTCTTCTCGTTCGAGTCCGCTTGTTCGAGTCCTCTAAGAAAAATCTAGTTCGGTCCAAACAAGTATAAAGCTCGTTCGATCCAAGCAAGTACTTTGAACCCGTCCTTTTCTTCTTAGCGTCCTTACGTTTGTCATAGCCACACACGAAATGACCACGACTAAAAGCTTTTAAGCCAAGAAACGGACGGCCCGACCACCAATGGAGCTCATAAAAAACGAAATCACTAACACATGCATTGCACTCGAATACAATACAACCCCGCCGGTTAGCTCTTGATACCAATTGTTATAATATGGTAATCACTAGCTACTAAGTAAGATCCGGATGGTCGGGGAGGATTGAATCAAATGTTTAGCCAGTATTTTTAGAGAGATAGGAAAAAAGATGGGGAAGAGTGTGTGTCTAGAGAGAAACAACGAAACCACTCTTTTTACAAAATGAATCCTTCACCCCTGTCCATGGAAGTTATTGTAGGGGGTTATTATAGAGTCAAGACAAGGGACACTATACTATCTTAACAGTTATGGTCCCTGTAGTTCTTGCCTAATGAAAACTAATGTAATTCTGATATGTCACCATATTTTAAGGCTAACAATAATGTCAGGTCTAGAAGCAGTCAAGTACATTAAAGAGCCAATCATGGATCTATAGAGATGGACATCCACATCACTGGCTTCCTCATCCTTAACTAAAGGCTTCTGAGTCTCAATTGGTGTACTAGAGTCTTAATCTTTTGAAAGTCAAAACTTCTTCTGGATTTCTTGCCAACATACTTATCCATGATGTAATAAAGATACCATCTTCATTCGTTTGATTGTAATCCAAGAAAGAAAGTGAGCTTTCTCCCATTGAAACTCATCTGAAATTACTCATTCATTAATGCCTCAAAACTCATCACACAAAGATTTCTTTGTTAGACCAGGATGATCTTCATCTACATAGGGACTTCTGAACTAGAATGATATCATGTTTGTCGTGTTCGTTAGGAAGAGAGAGTTTTGTCAATTGTGTGTGTGCCTTCTATGTATCCATTCTTCTAACAAGAAAGTGGATATAAAGTAGCCATACCAGGACCTCTTGGAGCTTGATGTAGCCCATAGAGAGCTTTTACAACTTTGTTATACTTTCTGAGGATTTGTAGGATCTAGAACAACCTGGTGGGTTGAGACACATAAAACCCTCTTCATCAATTTTTCCCATAAAGGAAGGGACTTTTATCATCCCCAAATTGTTTAGACTATATAAAGCCTATATGATCGGCCAAAAAAGGCTAAAAAGATCCTTATGGCTTCATGTTTTGCAACAGGAGCATAAAAACACATCATAGTCTATCCCTTCTCTTGCTAAGTCCTTTGAGCAACTACCTTGCTTTATTTCTGACACACAACTCCTCTTTCATCCTTCATATTTTGATTGACCCACTTTGTACGTATAGCATTTTTCTCTTCACCATAAGGCAAATTAATAAGACACAAACCTTTTGTATCTCGAACTTGCAATCAATTATTTGTTGCATAAGCATCAACCAGCTTTCATCTTCAAGAGCTTCTGAATTCTTCTTGGGTTTCTATGTTGAGACAGGAATAACAAGCAAAATAAACATGATTGAAAAGGTCCTTTTATGGTTAGTTCATCTTTTGCTTTTGAACATAGCTAAACAAAAGGCTGCTATGAGCTCCAGAATTGTAACCCCAAAACCCTTGTATTTACTTTGCTTCTTGTTTGAACTGCTAAGTTTGGATCTCCTAGAATAAGTGCTTTAGGATGAGTGGAGTGAATCCTTAATGTGGGAATAGGACTAACATGAACAACAGTTTCTAAGTTTGTGAAGTCAGCCACTGCACCCTCATCATCATAAGATGAAGTAGTGAAAATACCATCAGTGGAATTTTGATAGATATCTTCAAGTGGAGGTATTTCTAAATCATCTTCTTCAGAATGTGTTGGATCAGCAAGAGATAGTCCCTCATAAGGACTGGCAGTACTAACTGGTATGCTAATAGTATTAAGTGGGTTAGTACTGCTAGCTTTGGCTGAGTGTTGTAGCTACAATACTTAAAAATGTTATACTGATAGTGTCTTAGCAGATCCTTCTTTTATCACTAAGTGCTCAAACTTCTTCCTGAGAGCTTCAGCTTCCTCATTAGCCTCATTTTCTTGACCTCTTAAGTCTTTCAAGGTCATCCATAAAGACTTGTTCTTCCTCTCTTGGACCTTCTCTCTTATCATCTGTTGTTAATGCTGGAGTGATTGTTGAAGAATAAGAAGGCCATATTGGCAGTACAAAACAGTCTTGAGCAGATTCATCTTCTTTGTCAGAATCCCCTGAATCAATAATCTCTTCTGTACCTGCATTTTGGTTAGCTTCTTGTTGACCTGCATGTAGGTTAGCTTGATTCTCTGAACTAACAGGATGATAATGAATAGTGTCGTTTTAATAACAAGATCTAAAAGGCCAAGTTGGTCCTTTTCCTGCAAATGTGGTTTGTTCTTAAGAATGTGATGTGCAGGTGTTATTCAACTCTTTTGGTTTCTAAATTGTATACTTAAAAGCCTTACGTTTTAGAGGATATAACCAACCTAAAAAAACCCATTTCATCTGATTTTCCAGCAAAACTGCCAAGGTGGTCAATGGTATTCAGATCGGTCACTTGGCACCCAAATGGTCTTGTATATAACTTATTATTGGTATCTTACCAGTTAAAAGTTAATATAGGTTGTCTTATTATGATGCCTTGGATCATAATACCCCTATTTAGAAACATAACAAGCAGTACTAACTGCTTCAGCCCAAAAAGTGTTAGTTAAAAATGATCTGCAAGCATGTTCCTTGCATCAGCCTCAATAGGGGTCCTGTTCTTTTCTCTCAGCAAACTCCATTTTGTTTGTGGAGTTCTTGGCATTACTGTATTCCTCTTGATCCCTCTTTAACCCACAGAATTCAATCAATCCCTTGTTCTTAATTATGGTTCTTTATACAATCTATATTAGTTTTAACCTTTTGATTCAATTGGTTCTTTATTGTCTTCTTAAAGGTCCTTAAGGATTGCACTAGTTTCATCGTCTTAGTTCTTAAGAAAATACCCAACTAAAAACCTGCTAAATCATCAGTGATAACTAGGCAATAGGTCTTTATGATTTAAACTTCTTACAGATGTAAGTCCAAACAAATCCATATGAGAAGTTGTAAAGAGTGGCTTACTAGAGCTTACAGTTTTGGCCTTTTACAGGAGGGCTTGTGTTGCTTTCATTTCTGCAAGCAACACAAGTAGTGGTCATTTTAAAAAAGCTTAGATGGTAAACCTCTTTACAAGGTTTCCCTTCCAAGTTTGTTAGATTTTGATAATTAAACATAACCCAACCTCCTATGCCATTTGTTAGATTTCATCAGTTGTAGGCCTTTGCTATAACAAGCAATCCTCTGAAGGAAACAATGGTCATCTAAATTGAAAACTTACATGTTGTTTTGTCTATAGGGATTTTAAGTAATATTTGATTTTCATCATGGTAACTTAAAACTCGACGATAAGATAAAAACAGACATTCAGAGTCAGTAAACAGAACCTTGTTTCTTTTTGCACACTATTTTGTGACACAAAAAAGAGATTGAATGCTGAAGTTCTTTCACAAAGCACAATCCTCAAAATCTAATTTCCAGTTTTTATTTTTTTTTTTTTTTTTTTTTTTACCTTTACCAGTGAATAACTGTACTACCTTCAAAAGCAACAGGGCCCCTGTGTGTGATGAGAAATCTTGAAATTCATCCCCCCCAAGGCTACCGGCCCCGTCGGTTCCCCCCCCAGTCATGTGCCTGGAACATCCTACTATCAACAAAATTACTTTTTTCTTTAAAGCCTCTATGTGGTAATCCTGAACCATTAAATGAAAGTGAGATTTAGAGATTCTCTTAGGGGACCAAGCCTGTTTTGGGCTTGAGTCTGTCCTAGTGGATCTTGGAAAGATTTAACAATTTCTTAAGACTGGATCACCATTGTATTTTGGAGTCCACCATGGTATCTTTGTCGGTCTCCAATTACAACCTGCTGGTAGGGCTTTAACAGCAGTTTCTCTTTTTCCTTTCCCAAAGTTACCTCACTAACTGCATTTACCTTAGCAGTATTAACCTTTTGTTTTGAAAAATCTGTTATAAGCACTGTTGTCTTTTTGAAAGGCCTTGAAGATGGTGAATGAGTTTTGTGAAAAACATTTGCTGGTCTAACTCTATTCACAATGGGCTTAACAGTATTAACTTTCATCGGCACTACTGTTAGTACTTGTCTGTCTGTTAACACTTTTGCCTAGCGAGTACTAAATTTTTTAGTTTATGCTTAGTTCTCTAGCACCCGTCCCCGAATTAACCGGAATCCTATACCCAGTTCTAGTTAGTACTTCTGATAGGAACAAATTAATTTTATTTATTTACTCTTTGCCATTATTCTAACATGTTTAGGTCAAGCTTTTCTTGCCATCCTCTTCTCATGAAAAATCACAATACTCTAATCAATATGATTAAGACTACACATACAAAACATGCTCTTACGCACAAATCCCATACCTAAATCTTTTTTCGCTTTAGATTTTTGACTATGTGTGTATTGTAGACTTTTTAACATTTTCCTATGTGTTTTTACTTGCTGGTTAGCAAAACTAGGTGTTTCTTGTTGTTTTGTTGGTATAGACACACACTCATCTTCACTATCTGATTCATACTCCTCAATGATAGGAGCATCAGACCAGACCTTAGGTTGACTTTCTACATTAGATTCATTGACAACTGGTTCAGTCACTAGTTTAGAGGGTTCTGTACTAATGTTAGATTCACAGGTATCAGATTCACTTGATTGGGATTCAGATTCAATGGGTTGAGTCTGTTTTGGACCTATGTAAACTTTGTGAGTATCCGATTTCAATTTAAGGTTACAAGAGGGCATATAATTTCCCTGTCATGGGTCTAGGGGTACAAACATGCATTCCTCACTGCAAACTATCTACAAAGGTTGGTTTTCTCAATACTCGCTTTATTCATAAAAAACACTCTGCAACTACACTTTGTAAAACTTCATTTTCATAACTCAAAATGCCATCATATCTGTGATCCCCATACCCAAGCCCAAATTTATCATTAGCACTCATTTGGGTATTTAGCAGTTTACAAAGATTTTTAGAAGAGTTGTGCCATTTTTTTACTTTAGCTTTTAAATCTTCTTTTTCTTTTTGAGCTTCTGCCAATAGTTTCTTATGGTATGTTAGGACATCTGTTTTATCATCTAAGTCTATTTTCATAAACCTTATCTTTTCTTCATATCAAAGTTGACCTTGTTGATGAGCAACTAATTGTGCTTCAACTTTTTTAGACCTTGAGTATATGCCTTTATTTCAATGCTTGCATTACTAAGTTGTTCTCTCTGTGCATCATATAGTTTTTTAAGTTTGGCATAAGACTCTTTACACTCATTTGAACAGGAAGTTACCTTTGTGTTTGAGCCTGAGCTGTTGCAAGCCATCAAAGCATAACCTTCTTCTTCTTCTGAGTGACTGGTCCAATCTACACCTTCTCCATCAATGGTCACCAATGCTTTAGAGTCTTCCTGCTTACCAGATCTTCCCCCATCTTTATTTCCAGAGTTCCAAGCATCTCTTCTCCTACTATCTTGATTTCCCTTGGTTCTACACTCTCTAGCAAAATGGTCTATCTTGTGGCAATTGTAGCATTCGACTTTGGTTTTATCAAAACCAACTGGTTCTGTTGCATCAAATTGTAGCTTTCTACCAGTCTTTTTGTAGAACTTGTTGGGATTCTAAATTTGATAAGATAAAACTAATAAAAGAATGAAACAAAAGGATCAGAATCGTCATTAAAGAATTCTTCAAGCTAGTGGAGAATGATGAAGATTTGGTCAAAGATGTTAAAGATAATGATTAGGAAACATATTAATGTCATTTAATGTGATTTAAATAGTTTCCTTATCTATTGATTATCTTCCTTTGTAAGCCTTAATATCACTCTATATAAAGGGTATTGGGTGTGTAGGTTTAAGATATCCAAGAAAAGTGTGTGTGTGTACACACAGTACAATGTAGACGTCTAGTGTTTTGGTGTAGCCTCAAGGATCTTTGATCCCTGTTAGATTGTAACCGTTCTAGAGTTGATCGTCTAGTTCTATCAGGTCAGGCGGGACTACCCAAAGCCTTGTTTAGAACTAGTTCTATCAACTTTAGAGCTTCATAGTTCTGAGTATTGTTCTGAGAATTTTCCAACCCAAAGCCTCAAGGATCATTTAGTCTTCCAGGTCAGGCGGGACTACCCGCTGAGTTTAGGCACTACTAAGTATGAGGGCAAGAAAGTTCTATCAGAGAACTGGAAGGAAGATCATCATTGATGGAAGCAATACTACTAGATATGATAAATCAAAGGTAGAATGTTTCAACTGCTATAAAATGGGACATTTTGCCAGAGAATGCAGAGGACCAAGGAGTAAAGACAACATAAATTGGAATCAAGGTTGCTCATCAAAGGCAGTAAAGATTGAAGATGCTTTTGAAAAGGCAATGTGTGCTATAGATGGTGCTGGATTTGATTGGAGTGACATGGCAGAGGAAGAAATTCAGGCAAACATGGCTCTCATGGCATTCTCAGATTCTGAGGTAACAAATGATAAATCTTGTTCTAAATCTTGTTTGAAAAACTATGAAGCTCTAAAGAAACAGTATGATGATTTGCTTGTTAAATTAGATGATACTGGTTTTAAAGCAGCTACATACAAAAGAGGTTTATCAATTTTAGAAGGACAAATTCTTAAATATAAAGAACATGAAGTCCTTTTTTCTGAGGAAATTGCTTTGCTTAAAAGAAGTGTAGGTCACAAAGAATATCAAATGGGATTACTTAGGACTGAACTTGAAAAGGTTAAGGAAGAAAAGGAGGGGTTTGAGTTTAAGATTGCAAAGTTTGAAAAATCAGCAAAAGACTTAGATCAGTTGTTAGCAAGTCAGATAACTGACAAGAGCAAAAAGGGTTTTGGTTATAATGTTGTCCCCTCACCTCATCCTTTGATTCTTAATAGACCAACACCTTTAGACTTATCTTATTCAGGTCTTGAAGAATTCAAAGAACCTGAGGTAAATGAGTATGGTCCTAGGGATTCAAGTTAGATAATACATATCTTTTCCTATAATATCTCATACATATCTCTTAAACGGTACTAACTATTTTCTACTAACGGTACTAACTAAATTGATCAGTACTTAACACTTTGTACTGTCAGTACTAACTATAACTATTGGTACTAACTATCATCACTAACAGTACTAAGTTAGGAAAACATAATTCCCAACAAGTCGTTTGAAATGTACTCTCGTTGATACTTTAAACATTTAACAAGTTTCAACAAAATGGTCCCTATAGTTTTGCATCCAAAGTAAAGATCCTTAGGGATACATTTTTATCAAATTCTAAAGGCTACTTAAGAATAAGTAGGATTCAAGTAGGGGGATATTTGATGACATCAAATAACGTCTATTTTATAATTTATCCCATGTAATTAACCCATTTTGTATAATTATTGCAAAGAATTGTTACTTAATCATTTGTATTTGAGAAATGCAGTAATTATGGAGTACTTGGTGAATATTAACAAAAGGCGCGCATTCTGGAGCTTAAACGAAGATATTTTTAAGATTACTGTTCTGACAACCAATACGTCGTATTCATCAAGGAAGATACGGCGTATATGTTCCTACACTCACCAAAGACCACGAAGACCACATGATTAATACGCCGTATCCAGTAAAGACCAATACACCGTATTGGAGATATAGAAGGTGAATATTCTGGAAGATATCAAACGTGGTCCCTACTCCAAGAAACCATAATACGCCGTATCCAATACATTGGATACGCCGTATTGACACCGACTCTAGACCCTATAAATAGAAAACTCAAAAACAATTTTTAAGTGTGCTAAATCATATTCTCGATACCTAAACCACAAAAGTCGATTTTCAAAAGAGAAAAAGAGCAGAAGAGGTCATGCAACGCATTCCAATCCATAGAAGACAACGTGTAATTTCTTATACTTTTGTAATCGTTTAGTTTTTGGTATCATTCATTAACTCGGTTAGTTTACCTTGGCTAAGCCATTACTCTTAAATTATGATGTTTGAAGGCTAATACCTTTGGGTATTATCCATTATTATGAAGATCTGAATGGTTTCGGGTTTTAGGTTTTAGGACGTAGATTAGGGTTTAGGATTAGGGTAATTAGGGTTTAAATGTTGTGCATTAGGAGCTTGTACTTAGTGCTTAAGTAATGGTAAGAAACTAGAAGAAAAATAGTGGTAAAATGAGCTTATTTGAATCCGTGCTTTATTGATTTGTACATTGAGCTAAACATGTTGTACCATGGTTTTGGAGGGAAGTATGATTCAAATATTATGCTATGATACTTGTACACATGCCTTGAATACTTGTACATTCATTTTAGAAGTGGTGCATTATCATAAAATTAGGGTTTGATATAAACTTTAATGTTTTAAAGTTCGTTTTGAAATAACTTGTAAAATGGTAACTGTAAAATGGGTAATGTAGTGCTTGGTAAAAATGATATTAAGATATAGACTTGACATATTAGGATGTTTATATGATATAAACATAGATATAATTGGCATAGATAGGTTGCATGAGCTCGTTTACTTAGAGAATACAAGTTACGTTGTCATAATGAGATAAAGTAACAATTTCCCCGAAAAAAGGTGTAAATATATAATAATGGAATTACAGTGCATCTAAGTTTAATAGATGGAATAATTACATTGATGAAAATTATGGGTTTTATATTGTTTTTCACCAACTCATAGTTCATGAGGAATACATTCCAAAGACAAAAAGCGTTGCCACTGTGAGTTTCATGGATGCCGTTTGGACTACCAATGCACCGGCGGTATTCATGTGATTCATGATGAATCGTGTGTGAAAGTCCATATCTGGATACCTTTGTGATATCCCTCCATCGATGACATTTTGATCCTACTCCAAAAATAAAGAAGGAGCCTGAAGAGCACCTTAGTTAATTTCAAATTACTTAAGAAGGAGAATTGGTACGCCATGTTTTCAAAGTGGAATATTGGCTTTCAAAATGTACATTTTCTGCTCGACACATGATTGAGAGTGAAGGCTTCACATGAACCCAACTAAGAGTTGAGTCAATCAAGGATTGGCATCGACCAAGACTCCGACAGAAATTCGACTATTTCTAGGTCTTGTTGGCTATTACTTGACGATTTATCGAAGGTTTCTTCAAAATTTGCCAAGCCAATAACGAAAGTTTTCAACAAAAGATGGAAAAGGTTTGATTGGGGTAGTAAAAGGCAAAAGCCGCATTTCATCTGTTAAGAGCAAAATAGTGTATGCACACCGATTTTGGCTTTACCCGAAGGTAGTGAAAACTTCGTGGTTTACTGTGATGCTTCTCACAAAGGGTTGGGTGTGGTTTTGATGCAAAGGGAAAAGGTCATAGCCTACACGTCACGCCAACTCAAGATTCATGAGAAGAATTACACTTGACTTAGAACTTGGAGTTATAGTATTCGCTCTTAAAATGTGGAGACATTATCTGTAGGGCACGAAGTGCGTTGTGTTCACTAATCATAAGAGTTTGCAGCATATTCTTGATCAAAAGGAGTTGAACATGAGACAACGTCGATGGTTGGAAACAGTTGAGTGACTACACTTCGAGGATTCGTTACATCGGGAAGGCGAATGTGGTGGCCGATTGCGCTAAGTCGCAAGGAAAGGATTAAGCCACTACGAGTTCGAGCCTTGGTTATGACTATTGGTTTAAATCTTCCTAAGATAATTATTAATGCCAAAGCTGAGCAAGAAAAGATGAGAAATCCCGTAACTACAGATTTGTGCTAATGAATTTATGAAGCTTAACCCCCGTATAACGGAAACACATGTATTTGAGGAACGGGAGTTGGATACACTATTTTGGTGACTTGAGAGCTTTGATTATGTACGAGTTGCATAAGTTAAAGTATTCGTAATCCCATCACAAAGAAACCCGAGAACGGACCAAGATGTACAAATATTTTTTGTAAGAAACTGTATTGGTGTGCCCAATATGAAGGCTGCGATTGCCACCTACGTGAGGAAAGTGACCTGACAAAGATGTGCCAAGGTCAAGGCCTAATGCCAAAAACCATCTGGTTTGTTAGTTCAACTTGTGATCCCAGTATGGAAATGGGAAAATGTTACAATGGACTTCGTTACTAAATTGCCAAAGACGTTGACTGGACAAGACACAATTTGGGTAATTGTTGACCGCCTTACTAAATCCGCTCATTTTGTACCCATAGGTGAGAATCGACTCAATGTAAAGTTGACAAGACCAATACTTGAGAAATAGTACACAGGCATGATGTGCCAGTTTCGATCATCTTTGATCGAGATGCTAGATTCACATCTTAATTCTGGCAATCACTTCAGAAAGCTCTAGATACTTAATTGGACATGAGTATGGCTTACCACCCTCAGACCGATGGTCAAAGTGAAAGGACCATCCAAACCTTAGAAGACATGTTGCGTGCTTGTGTGATCTATTTTGGAAAAGGTTAGGATGCATCCTACCCATATGGGATAATTTTCCGTACAACAATAGTTATCACACGAGTAACAAGCTTGCACCATTCGAAGCACTGTAACTATTGTAAGTGTTGATCGCCTGTCTTTTGGGCTGAGGTTGGAGATGCTCAGCTTACTGGCCTAGAGATTGTTCATGAAACTACAGAAAAGATCATCCAAATCAAGAAGCGTATTCAAGCTGCACGTGATAGACAGAAGAGCTATGCCGATAGGAGACGTAAGCCGTTGGAGTTTCAAGTTGGCGATAAGGTTATGTTAAAAGTATCGCCATGGAAAGGGGTGATACATTTCGGCAAATGGGAGAAGCTGAACCCTCTTATATAACCTTGTCAAGGTTCTTAGCTAAAAGTTGAACATTCTTACCGACTTGAACTCCCAGACCAACTAAGCCACGTTTACAGTACTTTTCACGTTTCTAATCCTAAAAAGTGTTTCTACGAGCCAACCGCTTGCAATTACCGTTGGTGAGATTCAGATTGATGGACAAGCTTAAGTTTATTGAAAGAACCGGTTGAAATCATGGATCGTGAAGTCAAACATTTAAAGCAGAGCCGTATCCAGATTGTGAAAGTCCGTTGGAATTCTAAAAGAGGTCCTAAATTCACCTGGGAGCGCGAAGATCAAATAAAGAAAAAGTACCCTCATCTTTTTGCTAACCCTATATCTACGTCTAAAGTTACGTCTTAATCTTTAAGGATAAAGCACTTTTAACGGGGGAAGGATGTCACACCCCATAAATTTTAGGTCATTATTTTAAACTTTCCCGATCATTACTTTTGACTTTTATACGTTATGTTTGAATTTGGTAATTTTCTGGGAAGTTGTCTCGCGTAAAACTAAAAATCATTATCGGATGCGTTCTAGCTTCGGACTTGGATTAGTCTACGTGTTATATGCATTATTTTATAATTTTAAAGTGTTACATAGGTCACGTTCACTTTCGTTTGCGATTTATACGTTTTTCTTTTACTACCGTACGGTTTTAGCATTTTAGGTCAAACGGAGACCTGGAAACCCACAATCATTTCGTGTAAACTATAGTTATCATATGTCTCGAGTTTAGAAGTCAAAAATTTCGTGGTCACCCCTCCCCTCTACTCAAATCACACACACAAACACACATCTAATTAAATGGGGAGGAATCTTTTACCTTTAATTTGAAATTCAAGCATCACGTGTAAAGATGGTGACATTTTGTATGCATGCTTCCATGCATGAGTTGTACTCTTACACAACTTGTCCTCATGCACCCATGGAGGACCATAACTCCACTATCTCAAAAATGAGGCTTTGATTTAATTAAGATTGGCTAGTGATCAAGTCTTGAACCCTCCCCCCCCCCTTGGCTTTTTTGCATCCGAACCTACAACCACACACACCTTTGGTGTGTGTTGGTCACCTAGACACTTAACACCAAGTCCTAAACCCTACCTTTTGTCCTATAAATACCATGTTTATTTCACAACTTAGGGTTACACATTCATTTCACAAGCCACCAACAAAAATTCTTTCCCCTCTCCCTCTCTTGGAGCTCACAGCCTAAAACATACACACACACACTTCTATATCTTTAATTTCTAGCAAGATATAACTATTCCAAGATCATTTTCATTCATATCTAAGGTGTTTCCAAGAAGGGTTTCTTTGATTTCAAGGGTTATTGTAGAAAACGTAAAGGGGGGTGAATACGTTTCCGATTAAAATCTAAAAACTTTTGTATCAAATCCCAGATCAATATCGCGACGTAATAATTAAAAGTACCAATATGATTTAATACTATCAGAAAGCATAGAATAACCAAGTAGTCACAACATAATTATAAACATCAAATCACAACACAATCACAAGCATAAAATAAATAGAGAGCGATAAATAAAATAGAGAGCAAACCAAACACGATGATTTATAGTGGTTCGGTCACGGAGCTCCTCTCCGCCCTACTCCACTCCCCGAGTACCCAACTCGAGAGTTACTTCACTAGATCAACAAGCTCCCTTCTTGGCGGAGAAAACCTTACACAACGTTGCTTACACTTTATCTGGTACTAAGCTAAATACCGAGTCCTAACACCGGTAGAACCAACCCATCGCCGCTTACACTTTATCTGGTACAAAGCTAAATACCGGGTTTTTTTTCTTACAGCAAGAAGGGTAGAACCAACCCAAAACCGTGTTATGTTTTATGGCCCAACATAATAAACCTTGTGTTTTATGGCACAAACATATAAACCATCTAGTCTAAATCAAATGATACAAATGTGTATGTAATGATGATCCAGTGGCCGAGGACAAATATGTCAAGGATTGATTGCCTAATCTGAAATGAACTTCCATGTTAGAAAGCCTCAAAAGGATGATGATATGAGATCTCCAATCTTGTAAGTCTACATATGGTTATGCTTGTTGGTGGATGACAAAATCTTAATCTTTAATCTACATATGGGTATGCTTGGTGGTGGATGGAAATGGTAAATCTTCAAAGCTTTGCTTTGTGATCATCATACAAAGTAAATGCTTACAAACAAAATGAATGTGAGAAGCATGGTTTTTAGTAAAGCAAACAAATTTTTTTTATTTTATATTATACTTATAGTATTAATCCCCCGTGAAAATTCTTTCAGAAAATACTTCCCAATCAAGATAATATAAAGGTAAAAAAACTCACTAAAGAAAACACAATTTGTATAATTTTTATGCGCGGAAGTATTGTACTACTCGGGACGTGTCCAACGAATCCGTGAATTGAGAATTTGTAATATTCGGATTCGAGTTAAGAATGATAAAGGATTTTTGAATTATTGATTATACTACAAATGTAATAACACGAATTAAAGACAATAAAAACTAGCCTAAAATTTAAATTCACGAAGGTAAAACCGAGCGAGGGGGAGGGAAAACTGAAATTTAAAATCTAAAGGCCCAAGATTTTAACAAATTTTTATATCCTCCCTAAAAAATTCTACAAATTTAAAAAAGAAAATTTTTAGGAAAACATTTGGAATTTTTATCTATTTTGAATTTTTAATGAATTTCTAAGTTTAATAATTAATCAAAAATAAACTTTTTCTAAAACTTATCACTATAAATTTTACTTTTTATTTTCAAAAATACTAATTTAAAAAAGAAAATTTTCCACGCAAAAGAATTAGAAATTTTTTTAACTATTTTTTCTATTTTTTTATGATTTTTTATTAAGAAAAAGTAATATCACTAAACCAAATTTTAATTCCTAGAAAATACAAATCAAATGAGAAAAAAATAAAGAAAAATGATTTTAAAAAAATACTAAAGTGGTGGCAAAAATGTAATTGGCACAAAAAAAAGCCCAATTTTTTATAGACAAATTGTACTCTAATTTTTTATCAATTAAAACTAAAAACCTAATTTTATAAACTAAAATCAATAAAAATTTAAATCTAATTTATTAATCGAGAAAGACAAGGGTACGAATTGGAAGAAAACGATAACTAAAGGGTAGCGGGCTAACATGTTGAAATTTACACTTTAATGAAAACAGTTAACCTTGAACTATGGAAAAAGTACCAAACAGACCTCGCGACTTGGCTTATTTTTGGCTTATTAAAAAGTGAGATTTAGAAAAAACTCAAAACTACAAACTTATTGAAGGGCTTATTCTAAACAACTTTAATGAAAGCACTTGCTACTTTTATCGACAGAATAAGCTAAAAAAATAAGCATCTTGTAATCTGTTACAGAAACTATAGGTTTTAAGAGTTTTTTAGATTTTGGCTTATTATTTGCTTATTACTTGATGAAAATGAAAAACAAAAGAAGCTATTTGTAGAATAAGATGTGTACTAAAGGTATCTAAACAAAAATTAACTAAGTATTAACAAATTTAGCAAGAAAATTGAAATGAAAAAGTGCTAGTTTTTAGATTGCGTACTGATTTGAGCTTATTTTACAATAAGCAAAACAGCTTATTTACTAACCTTAACACGAGATAGAACTTTGAAAATAAGCTACCTTTGATTATAGAACAATCCTAGAATAAAAAGTTTTTGAAAATTCCAACTAGTAATACGAATGCCAAAGAAAAATAACAAGAATCTAAGAACAAACAGCCATTCCTACAACATGCTGATGCATTTGGCACCAACTCAAATGCAGGCTAACCTTTTCTTTAAAACTCATAAACTAGTTAGCTAAGTGTTTCTAAACCTACATTGACTAAATGTGAGCTCTATAATGCTTATGGATCACTAAACACTAAATCTACTTATGCTCTAAAAACAGCCGGAGTTTAAACAAAGTTTTTTAACTCTAAAATTTTGAATTCTTCTCACTGACTTTTAAAACTCACTTAACCCTTGATATTGTACCCTAACCTAACTGAATGAAGAGTTTTGACAGGATCACTTTGACTTTAGGAGTCAAATAAACCTAGATCCAAACACTCCCTAATAAGAACTGTCTAAACTAAAATGAGCTTAGAATCTATTTAAAACTAAAACTGCTTAAGCCTTTTATCTACTCACTCTAGATTTAACCTACTTAAGCTATTTGAACTATAAGACCTACAGCTTATTAGTGAATATAAGCTACTTCTTCAACTAGCTTAATATACTAACAATGACAGTTTTAAAAGATAAAGTGAGATTACACAAACTTCATTTAATGAAAACTTAAAACAGCTTAATATCAAACCTAAACAAATATAATTGACAGAATTGAACAGGAATGAATAGTGATAAGCAAATGTAAAAGCTAGAATTAAGCTAAAATTAAACTTGAGAAATGAAACCTGAGAGTATTGTAGTCTCAGAACCAAAGCCACTCTTGTAGAGTGAGTGGCTTAAAAACTTGCACCTAAGTGGCTCCCTAGCCTCTAAACCTCAGCTTTAAGCTCAATAAGCTGTAATTAGCTTATTAATCCTTGTAGCTTCAAAGTTGAACTCAAAACACCTCAAGTGATCATGATTTGGATGTAAATTGATTAGATTGAGTAAATGAATGATTATTAACAAAGTTTGACTGAATTTGAGCTTATGAACAGTAATAATAGCTCAAAGTGAGTTCTCATTGAGTAAATTCGAATACAATTGAAACAAAGGACAATGAAACGTGAAAAACTAAAATGTGATTACAACAAATAGATGAAGTACAAGCTTAAAGAAAGAGAGTACAAATGCTTAAAGCTAATTGCTAAAAATTTGAAAGTAAGTGCTTAAAATTGAGAGAAAATACAAAACTGAAAAACACACACAACAACTGAAAAAATGAAACCTATAAGTCCTATTTATAGAGAATTGAAGAGGAGAGGAGTGGAATTCTCGAATCTTCCAATACATCTCAGCCGTAGATCAGTTTTAAATCATTTATGGCCGTTTGATGAGAATTATGAGGTGTTCGAACCAATTGAGGGTTGACACGTGGTTGATATGATGTGGAGGAGGTTTTAGAACAAGCTTTGAGTGATAAAAAGGAGCGGGGGTAGGGATTTTTGGTGATTGGGTTGTTAACGAAATTGGCGGGAAAATCAGTTAGGTTGTTAGGGGGTGGTTTTAAGCCGCGTATTCTGTTTAAAAGTTTGAGGTATTTGCAACAATGGTCCTTGTGTTTTCCCCCGTCCAAAATGTAATACAAAACAGGTTTAGAATTGACAAATTCGGCCCTTGTGGTTTTTATTTCCCTTTTCTCTTTTCAAACAAACTTTCCACTTTATGCAAATTTAGTCCTTGAACTTCAAAACTCCAAATGAGCCTTTGAAACTTTGAGAATTTGTCACTATTGGCCCTTGGCTTTCAATTTTGAGCTTTGTCTTTCTTTCTTGCTGTATCGGGCTGATCCGGCTTTGATCTTTGGCTTCATTCTTCATTCTTGTCTTGTCTTTTCCGTTTCCTTGTCGGTTTTTGACTGATTTTGCTTCTTTTTGTCTTTATTTATCCTTTCCTGCACAATTATCATAAAAGCACACATTTTTCTATTCTTTTGGCATTTTCTTGGCTTTTATTTGGCAAAATCCCGGGTAATTTTAATATACAATTAAGCATTTATCAAAATTCCCCAAACTAAAGGATTGCCGTGTCCTCACGCAATGTTATCAAGTGTACACTTTGTAAACTAACAAGTTTCCAAAATGCCCTTGTTTTCACCTTTTATGAATCACCTTTTTAAAACAACTTAAGCTTTTCTCAACATTTAATCTCTTGAAACACATTAATGGCAATCATTGCAACTTTGCAACTTTTAGGCTCATTGAAATAGGCTACTCCCGATTAATAGAGCACAAAAGAGGAAAATTCGTCATCCTTGACTTTTCACTAGACTAAACAAAGCTATTAAACAAGATCATTGTCAATATAAGTCCAAATGATTAAGCTCTTATACTTACAACTTGTGAACTTTTCACTCCCAGGAATAAATTAATGATTAAGATGTGTGCACTCTTTTTAACTCAACCATAGATCAATTTATCTTCATAGTTGAAATTCATCTAAGCTTTACAAATAAGCCTTGTGAGCTCAAATGTTAATAACATAGATAAACCTCGACTCAAAGCTAAAAGAGATTTGGAAACAAAACTTATAAATTAATTTGAGAAAATGAAAATTTTTAACATTTTTTTATTTTCATATACTATAATTTTTTTTTGCAAATAGGGAATGTTGTTCTTAGTTCGAACCCCTACTTAGGCCTTTCTCCCAAATAGGATATCGCATCAACAACCGGTGTTCTTAGTTCGAACCCCCACTCCGCTGCTAACGTTTGTGGGTTATCGCGACAACACCTTTTTCCTACAAAGCCTAGAATCCAAAGTCCCTTAGTTGCAATCATCACCTAGGCCGCGCTCCCTAGTGATGAATGCCTACGAACCCGTGATTCCACAGTACATAGTTTTAATCCTTCGTTCGACCCCATCCGGGTCTTTCTCTCATCATGGATACGCCACACGATTAAAAAATACATATTTGCTTTTATTATTTCTTTTTTGCAAAATGCTTCTTTGGCACGAAAAATAATGCTTTTGCATTAGAAATGCTTCATTGCATTCTTTTTATATTTATATTTTTGATGAATGGAAAATTTCACTTTAGAAAATCAACTTATAAATTTGAAACCCAAAAAAATCTTACTTAATATTAAAATGAATTCTTCCTTTCAAAATGTAAGACTTTTTCTAAAGACATTGGGTTGACTTAGCTAAATTAAAGAAGGCACGTAGGGATTAAGCGTGTTAAGAGTTGTGGGAGTAAAAGACACAAATATTCATATAAGCTTTAGGTTTTCCAAATAAACCTTGCTAAACATGACTACACTTATATTTAACTACATCATTTCTTGTCTTCACATTTTAAATCCAAAGCAAATAGGGATTCGTGAAAGCTTGGCCCTACAAAAGGTAGGTTAAAGAACTAGCTAGGGCATTTTTCACCCGGTCAAGTCAAAATTAACTCCTATTTCTCACCAACGGACTACCAAAAAGTGGTGTTGTTTTTTCCAAACTAAGCTTCTTTTGAGCTTTTCTTTATAGCAAAAATTTAAAATTTCTAACTTTTCACAAAAAGGTAACTCCAAAAGAGATTCAACATGGTTGCGTGATGTGCAAGGTCCAATATCGAAGATATCCTTCCCCAATAAATGAAAACTTTGTCTCAAAGTTTAAATAATAGGGGTTCAAAAGGATTCTTTAACAAAAATTCTTTGGTCTTGCCAAAATGAATAGATGTTAGTTGATTAAAGACAGGGATAAGAGATTTTCCCTACTTTATTGTAAGAGAGTTAGGAGACCACATCGATGGAAATTGTAAGGAATTGCTTGTCCTTCCACAATTTTGGAACCATGAAGATTCTAAATCCGGAAAAAAATACATAGACAAAATAAACAATACATCCAAACAAGAGACGAAAAAGAACAAGCTTCTTCCTCTCTGTTTTTCATTGTGTTAGCTCAAAAGCAATCTCTAAAACGGCTTAGTTTTTTGATTAACCGAGTACAAGCTTATACTCTGCCCGGTAATATTTTGTCCTTGGGGAAGCAAAGAAAATAGAAAGAAAATAAAAGGATAAGCATGGGGTGCCTCCCACGAAGCGCTTGTTTATTATAGAGTCCCCTTCGCTTGACTCTTTCCCCAAACTAGGTTTCTTATGGTGGATAATAGCAATGGTGAAGAAAATCTAAGAGGTGAAAACCTCCCCAAACTAAGGATGAAAGATATACCATAGCATTTTTGATTCCGGGTTCAACAAACTTTTTAGAAAAGATTTTCAAAATAGAAAATGTGAACCCGAAAAATGCTTTGGTAACATGAAAGTCCATTAAGGGTGGGTGGAGTGGGTCAAAAACATCAAGAGTCAAAAGAGCTTTAGATGATGCTAACTCTTTTGAACTCTTGTCCTTAAAATCATCCTTGTCAAAAATACCCGGTTTAAAAATCTTATCCTCATTGATTGTTGAGAATAAAATATCACTTATGTGAAAATCCAAATCATTTCCTTCAACATAACTTGACCCACCGGGTTCAAGTTCATCACTTAAGCTTTTAAAAACATTTGAACTTGATTTGTCAAAATCTTTGACTTTATCACTATCAACATTCATTCTTTCAAAATCCTCTCCATACAAAATTCTTTTCCACTCATCATTATTAGAATCTATCTCAAAGAGATCATCATCATCATCAAAATCATCCTTTGGAGACTCAATTGAGGGTTCAGAATTCACTTTCGGAGAAATTTGTTTAGATACCTTAATAGAAATGATTTCCTCATCATCTTCAAAAAGAGGGTTCAAATAACTCTTAAGAGTTTCCTCATGAACCTCCTCCTTAAGAATTGACTCGTCATTTCTAGAGGGAAAATCATCTTTTTTCTCAAAGAGGGGGTTTGAAAAAGTCTTGAAACTTTGAAAATCATCACAAGAAGGAAAATCACAATCTTTTCCAATTTTGGACTCTCTTGGGATTGGAATGAGAATCTCTTTGTTTAATTCTTTGTTTGGAATAAAATTAAGATCCTCATTCCCCATTTTGAAAGAGTCCTCAAGATTATTGTTTGGAAAGATGTGTGAAATTGCACTTATGGAAGCTTTTTTCGGTGAATGAATAACTCTTCCTTGGTTAGTGATTTTAAACTTATCTAAAAAACAAGCCTTTCTTCTAGCAGCTGGGTCAGAAATTCCCTTAAGTTCTTCCTTTTGTTTAATAATTTCACCCAGAAGAGATTCAAACTCGTCAACAATAGTAGATGTTGTAGAATCATCATTACTCTCAGGTTCACAAACATCTTTGCCTCGGGTCATCAAAAACTCCATCATGTGGAGTCGACTCATTGTCTTGCTACCATCCGGTTTTTAAAAAACTATTTTTCCATACCATCATCTTATTACTAGCTCTTCCCCTGAACATCAATTTTAAGACTCGTGCGGGGTTCTTCTTAAGAAAGGGTCTGCCAAGTTTTCAAAGGATCACGAGGGGTCTGAAACAAAGTCTAAGATCACTAACTGACGGGAATAGAATTTTCCTGGACCTTCGACGAACACATTTTCGGTATCTCAAGGGGTTAGAAATTGTTCGGTCGGCTAATTTAGAACCCATTCTAGTGTAGGTACCAGGAAGTCCAAGTTTCTTCCAAATCGACAAGGGATGAGATTTATACTTGCACCTAAATCCGCTAGTGCCAAGTAATTATCAAACTCCCCAAAATCACAAGGAATGAGAAATCGTCCCGGGTCACCAAGCTTTTCGGGAAGCTTTTTGAGAGAATGACGCGGAACAATTAGCATTCGATTGGTTTGTGTTTTGCTATCTCATTTCAACTTTTCTTTGTTTGACAACAAGTTTTTAACATCTTTGTTTCTGAGCATTAAATCAAAAGCTTCTGCTAAAGTATTCGTCCACTATGAATTTTGAAACATTCCAAAACTTTGTATTTTGCACTTTATCATTTGCACTTTCTTTCACGCTCTTACCCTAGAAGGATCGGAAGTTTGTCTCTTTAGAAGATTCTTTTGAAGGTGTGGAGAATTATCAACTTGTGCAGAGAAGGTCTCTGGAGAAATTGGATGCTCACGGCTTACACCGGTCTTGAGATTTTGGATATCAGGAGGTTGGATGTCATGGGTGCTCAGGTAGCACCTTACTCTGGTCACTCCGATTTCCTTCTCAGTCAATGTTCATTTCATCATAAAGAGGAGGTGGAATTGGTGGAACCGGTGTGTAAGAAAGTCCGCTTCGAGTCGTAATGGCTCTAGCTTCACCCCTTGGGTTTGTGATGGTATTACTCGGTAAAGTGGTAGGTACCATAGAAGTAGAAGTTGAAGGCTGACTTTGATTTTGGAAGAAACCACTCAACATGTTTTGCAAATTGTTTTGGAAATCATTTTGTTGATTCACGAAAAGATTATGTTGAGATTTCAACTCATTCTTGAATTCTCCTTTTAAAGAGTTGATTTGGTTTTGTAAAGTAGCTTGAAAAATTCACTTACTACACTCTCAGCTTTCAGATTGGTAATATGGTTTCTCATAGCCTGCATACTCCCCTCGGTGGTTTTCTTGAAATTATCCAATTGATTAGCAAGCACAATTTGAGAATTTTGTGGTGGATTTTGGTAAGGTACCATTTGATGAGGGATATTCCCTTGATTGGATGGTTTACCTTGGTTTGAAGGAAAACCAGGGGGTGGTATTGGTTTGCTAAAGTTGGAGGACGGTATCTCGGAAAATTCACTGTTGAACAAAATACCAACGATATAGCGGTATGTTGAAATTGTTGGAAAATTATTCATGATAAAACCGGGGACTCGTAACTCCTTAGACATGGGCACACATTAGAAACTATGATTATTAACCACAAGTTGGTACACTTCTCACCGCTTTTATGGAGGCGGAGTAGGCACAAGAGCTTTCATCATGTTTTTCATCTCATTCATTCATTCCTAAAGGTCAAGTAATATTATCTCTAATGCAGCTTTGCCATTTGTTGAAAACTCAAAAGTTAGATGAGATACTGATGAGCGGAGGAGCATTGTACTCACTGCATCACGGCGTTTCGTGGAACATCTAACTTTGGGGCTTTGTTCTCTATGATTTGTAGCCCTTCGTTTGGGGATTTTGTAGAGAAAATTGCCACCTGGCAGCAGGAATTAAGGAGAATCTTGGTCATTTTTCTAGCTCAAAGAATTATAGAATGTGTCTAATTGTTGCATGAGTGAAAAACCATGGTGGAGGACATTCCTTAGAAGTTCCCTTGCCGTCTCGCATGCTTGGAGAAAGATTCTTGAGCAATTTGACGAAAATTCGTAATTTCGTTCCCGAAGATTGGTGGTTCTTGATGTGGGAAGAATAAATTGATGAACTTAGAAACTAAGGTCTATCCCCTGTAAGTATGGAATTTGGGGGTTCTTTGTCTGCCACTTTTGGCTACCCCATTTCAGAGGAAAATGGAAAAAGAGAAAAAGTTTGATGGTGTATGTTAGGTTACTTCCGGGTACCTTTGGTTGTAGTAATGCTCCTCAAATTGACGAATGTGAGCATGAGGTCCTCCTCATTACCTCCTCGAAAATTCGGTTTTGAACCAAATATTATGAGGAGAGGAATTTGAGTTCAAAATTCTTGAGCATTATGATTGGTACAACTATAGCACTTTCAAACCCCCCGGTGGGAGCTTGAAGTTGCTCGGCCATAGGTCGGTCATCGGCCATTGGAATCGGATCCAAATTGAGAGGGATTGCCTCTTGTCGGTGTCGAGATCGTCGACAATTACGTCTTCTTGGAATAGTATATTCCTAAGGTGACGAGAGAGATGCAGTGCGCATGCAACTAGTGAAAATAACCAAGAAGAATTTGAGATTAGAAGATTATTTTTGGGGGAGGAGGGAATTTACAATTTTTAATTTTTATTAAGAGTGAAAAAACAAAAAATCTTTTTGGTTTTCGTTTGTATTCATGCTTCCACGATAGTCTTTAAGAGTACGCACAAGTGAGCGGGGAAAGCTTAGCGAGCCGCAATGACTACTTAAGAGAGTAAGCTATCACTTTTCCTTAAACTCACCTTATAGTTTGTAAACTTAAAGGTCCGTCGTACCTCGCAAGTACTTCACGATTTGTTTTGTTGTTAATTGGAATGGTTTAAGATGGATAGCTAGTATCCAAATGTTTATTATTATTATTATTATTTTCTAATTCGATAGGAATCGAATTAATGAACTTTTTATATATATATTTTTTTTATAAAAATAGCAATATAACTTCCAAAGGAAGGATCTTCGAAACTCTACTTCAACGAATATTCTTCAACAATCGTTCACGACTTCCCCGGCAACGGCGCCAAAATTTGATGTAGCAAATTTAATATACGTATATAGTATTAATCCCGTAAGAATTCTTTCCAAAATACTTCTCAAACAAGAGAAATATAAGGTAAAAAAAAATTCATAAGAAAAAACACAATTTGTATATGTTTTATCCGGGAAGTAGTTATTCCTCGGGTCGTGTCCAAACGAAAATCGTGAACTTGAGGGAATTTAGGAATAATTCGGATTCGAGTTTAGAATAGTAAAGGATTTTTGAACTTTGAGTTATACTACAAATGTAAAAGCACGAATTAAACACAATGAAATAGCACGAAATTTAAATGCACAAAACGTAAAAATGCGAGCTAAAACTGAAATTTAAAATCTAAGGCACAACTTTTAACAAATTTTATACCTAAAAATCACAAATTTAAAATGAAAATTTTAGGAAAAAGAGTTGGAATTTTTATCTATTTTTGTATTTTTTATGAATTTTCAAAGTTTAATGAATTAATCAAAAATAAACTTTTTCTAAAAATTAACACTAAAATTTTGTTTTTATTTTTCAAAAATTCTAGATTTAAAAAGAAAATTAATGCAAAAAGAATTAAAAATTTTCAACTGTTTATCTATTTTTTATGATTTTTCTAAGAAAAAGTAAATCACTAAAGTCTATTTTAATTCCTAGAAAATACAAATTTAATGGGAAAAATAAAGAAAAATGATTTTAAAATACTAGATTGATGCAGAAATCTATTGGCACAAAAAGCCCCAAATTTTATAAGCTAATTGATACCTAATTTTACCAATTAAAACTATAAACCCTAATTACTTAAAACTAAAAACTAAAATATTAATTCTTTTTATTTCTTACAAAAGACAGGGTAGAAACTGTTAGAAAGGAAAGAACAGGGTAGGCGGGGTAACTAGTAACAATTTACACAATAGTAGAAACGGGTAACCCTAGACTTTGAGATAAGTACCAAATAGACCCTACGAATTTGCTTATTTTTGGCTTATTGAAAAATGATTTTCAGCAAAAACTCAAAACTACAAACTTATCAAAGAGCTTAAACTCTACAACATTAACAAAGACACTTTTAACTTTTGACAAGAGAATAAGCTAAAAATCTAGCTTTTTAGAAACTGTTACAGAAACTAAGGCTCAAAGAGCTTTTCTAGATTTTGGCTTATATTTTGCTTAATTCTTGATGAAAACTGAAACTAAAAGATACTACTTGTAGCTTAAGATGTATATTAAAGGAATTTAAACTAAAATTACCCTAGTTTTAACAAATTTAGAAAGAAAATTAAGATGAAAAAGTGCAAGTTCTAGTTTAAAACTGTTAAGAGCTTTTCTTAAAAAGCTAAATTTGCTTATTGCTTGACTTTAGATGCTGAAATTTTGACTAACTTCTTTGAATCTACCTAGGTAAAAGGATTTCAAAATTTCTAATGGAAATGAAAAAAATTCAGTAAATGAATGAACCAAAATTCATTTTTGCTGCTATGAATGTTGCTGATGTACTTGGCAAGGCACTAACTTGCAAGCTAAACTTTGAGGTTCTAATCCTCTTAACCAACTCACAAGGTACTGCTACTCCTATCTTTGCTATAATAGAGAACTATTAAGCTCTAAATCTCTAAAAATTGAAACCAATATACACCTAAAAGCTGCCCTGGTGCTTAAACAGACTTTTTAAGCTTTAAAATTTTTAATTCTACTTACTAATTTTTAAAACCTGTTCTAAACTTGGTAATATGACTAAAATTAACTAAGTAAAGAGTTTTAACAAGGTTTAGTTGACTTTTAGAGTCAAAGAAAGCTTAAACCAAACACTACCTTATTGAAACTGTCAAAGCAAAGCAGCATTCAAATTCTATTTAAAAGCTTAAGCTGACAAAACCTTATATCCACTCTTCTTAATTCTACCTATATAAGATATTTAAGCTATGAATCTATAGTTATTAGAAAATTAAGCTCCTTTACTCATACTAGGCCTTACTACTACTTATAACTGAATTGAAAGCAAAGTGATTTTCCACAAAATTCATTTAATGAACACTCTAATACAGCTAATAAACAGTCCTAAACAATTGTAATTGAAGAGAATTAACAAAATTTGAACAGCAATAAGCAAATGTGAAAACTCAAATTAAACTAAAATGAAACTTATGAAATATAACCTGAAAGTTTTGTAGTCTCAGACCTAAGCCACTCCTGTGACCGTCGTGTGGCTTATATACTGGTAACGAAATGGACTCCCTAGCATCTAAACCTCAATAAGCTTGATTTTAGCTTATTTTCACTTGTACTTCCAAATTGAGCTCAAAACTACTCAAGTGTCCATGATTTGAATGCAAATTGATAAAGGTAAGTAAATGACTAGCTAAAGACAGAATTTTAACTAAATTTTAGCTTGTGAACAGTAATAAGCTCAATTGAGCTTATTGAGAGCTTATTGATCAAAATCGACTTAGAATTGAAAACAAAAGACAATAAAACTTGTAATCTGAATTGATATTGCTAAAATGATTAAGTACAAGATTAGAAGAGAAGAGTACAAGAGCTTTAAAGCTGTTTTAAAAAAACTTGAAAGTAAATGCTTAATATTGAGAGAAAATACAATACTGAAAATTAAAACAAAAACAACCACCGGAAAAATGAGCCCTAACAGACTATTTATAGAGAATAGATGAAGAGGAGTGAAGAAATTCTTGAAGCTTCCATTTAATCGTGGCCTTTGATCCTTTTTAGCTTATTTGTGGCCGTTGGATTGGATTTGTGAGGTGTTCCTTCCAATTAGGGATTGACACGTGGTCTAGGTGAGGTGGGAGAGGGATTTATAACAAGGTAGAGAAGAGAAAGGGAGCGGGGGTGGGTAATTCGGTGCTGGGTTTGTGTTAGAGAAAAGGCGGGAAAAACGGTTTGGTTTGTTAGGGTTGTTATAAAAACGCGTTTGTCTGTTTGAAAGTATAGGGTTATGGCAAGAATGGTCCCTGCGATTGCACCCGCCCTTTGTAGTGTAAAAAGAGATTTGGAAATGGCAATTTCAGCCCTTGTGGTTTCCTTCTTCTTTTTCTTCTTTTATAAAGCACTTTCCACTATTTGCAACTTTACCCCTTAAACTTCAAAATTCCAAATGGCCTTTGAATCTTTGAATACTTGTCACTTTTAGTCCTTTGACTTCATTTTGGGTCTTTTGACTTCCTTTCTTGCTATGTCGGGCTGATCCGGCTTTTGATCTTTGGCTGTTTCTTCACTCTTTTTCTTGTCTCTTTCGTTTCTTGTCGGTTTTTGACTGTTTTTGCTTCATTTTGTCCTTTATATCCTTTCCTGCACAATAGACACAAAAGCACACATTTTTCTATTCTTTTGGCATTTTCTTGGCTTTTATTTGGCAAAATCCCGGGTAATTTACATATACAATTTAGCATTTATCAGTCGTATTTTTTTCGTTATAACTTCGTTTTTAGTGATTCTTTCGAGTACGTATTCGTTATTAAAAGTTAAATCATATTAATGATGTTTTCAAAATATTCATGTCTGAGATGAACAGTAACTTTTATAAAAGCATTTATTGTCGTAAACTCGCATAATTCATAACTCTTTCGTTATTAATCCAAAAATTACGATTCTTATTGTTTTAGAATCCTAAAATTATGTACTATCTGGGAAAAATAACAAACTTTATATATCAGAAGTATTTTATAAATTGTTTTTATAAAATTTCTTTTATAACGCGTTTAATTAACGTATAACTTAAAATTAGCGTATCTCCTTCGTTATAAATCAGTTTTTCGAGTTCTCTACATGCCCACGATCCTTGTGACATGTAGTATTTTATAAAATCATAAAATTTATTTGTTAAATTCAAATTTCAAACAGGAGATTTTGAACTTTTTCTTAATAAATATACTTAAAATAATTACTTAACACCTGCTTAATGTAAAAATTTAATTGTTTGATGCACGTTTACATTGAACAATAATTTTTAGCTTACGCGATTTAACTTAACGATTACGATTTAAAAGCAAACGCGTACAATACTAAAAATAAGTAGTGAATATATTGACGTCGTAAATGACCCTAAAACATGGGGTGTTATAGTCTTCCCCCGTTAAGTGAGCCTTGTCCTCAAGGCTTAAGACGCGACACTTAACGATGGTGCGGCCTTTGCGAAGAGATGTGGATATTTTTTTCGAAATTGGTCCTCTCGTTCCCATGTAAACTCAGGGCCTCGCCTAGAGTTCCATCAAACCTTGACAATTGGGACACGACTTCCCCTCAATTGTTTGACTTCACGATCCATGATTTCGACCGGTTCCTCAACGAATTGAAGCTTGTCATCAAAATGAAGCCCATCCAACAAAACGGCTAATGGTTCGTCGGCATAGCACTTTTTCAAGTTGGATACGTGAAACGTATTGTGAACCCTGCTTAGCTCTTCAGGAAGCTCAAGCTTGTATGTAATGAATCCAACCTTTTCCAACACTTGAAGGCCCCAACCGTCTGGGTTCAACTTCTCTACGACCATTTCCAAGGAGAGAAACCTTAAAGCAATATCTTTTACCAACTTGGAAGTCCATCGGCTTACGCTTTAGATCGACGTAACTCTTTTGCCTATCACGGGGTGACTTGCTTCCTTTGCTTGATCTGGATGATCTTCTCTGTTGTTTCTTAAACTATTTCCGGACCAGTGAGTTGCACTTGTCCAACCTCGGCCCAGCACACAGGTGAACAAAACTTTATACCATAAAGTGCTTCAAATAGTGTAGCCTTGATGCTAGCGTGATAGTTGTTGTTAAATAGTCCTCTCGCTTTGTCTGTCAGTTTGTGGATGGTACGCAGTACTCATATCCAAGTTAGTACCCAAAGCCTTCTGAAGTGACCTCCAGAAATTTGATGCAAACCTAGGGTCGCGATCACAAATGATTAAGACAGGTATTCCATGCCTCATAACCACCTCCTTTAGGTACATTTTTGCCAGTTTCTCTATGGGATCAGTTTCCCTCATGGGTACAAAGATTGCAGACTTAGTGAGTTAGTCAACAATCACCCAAATAGTGTTGTAGCCTTGTGACGACTTAGGAAGCTTCATGACAAAATCCATAGTGATATTGTCCGCTTCCATTGAGGTATATCGGGTTGTACCAACAATCTTGATGGCCTTTGGTGTTCGGCCTTGACTTTAGCATATGTTAGACATTTGCTAACATAGGTAGCGATGTTGGCCTTCATATTGGGCCACCAATATAGCTTCTTCATGTCCTGATACATTTTGTCTGAACCCAAATGAATAGAGTATTTTGACTTGTGGGACTCGTGCATGATCACGGTCCTCCAATCACCATAACATGGCAACCAACTCCTGCCATTGAAGCACAGAGTTCCATCCGCACGGGGTTCTAACTTTTCTGTTCTAAATTTCTCCAGATCCTTAGAATTTTCAAGCAACATACCTCCAACATCTTCGTTCTTGATGTTCTCTGGTTTTTGTGCTTCAGTCTGAGCATTCAGGATTTGTTTAGGAAGATCCAAGCCAATAGTCATCACTAAGGCTTGAACTCTTAATGTTTTACTCTGTTCCTTCCTGCTCAAAGTATCAGCAACAACATTCGCTTTCCTCGGGTGGTAACGGATCTTACAGTCGTAATCACTGAGCAGTTCTAACCAATGACGTTGCCTCATATTCAGCTCCTTTTAATTAAGAATGTGTTGTAGACTCTTGTGATCCGTAAACACCGTACACTTGGTTCCGTACAAATAGTGTTTCTAAAGTTTGAGAAAACACTACCGATCCAAGTTCCAAATCATGAGTTGTATAGTTCTTCTCATGAATTTTTAATTGGCGTGATGCATAATAAATTACTTTCTCTCTTTGCATTAATACAACACCCAATCCCTTATGCGACGCATCGCAATAGACTACAAAATATTTGCTTCCCTCAGGTAAAGCCATAATTGGCGCACTACATAACTTTTGCTTTAATAATTGGAAGGCAGCTTCTTGCTTGCCTCCCCAATCGAACTTAACTCCTTTCTGAGTAAGCTTGGTCATCGACTTGGCAATCTTTGAAAATCATTTGATGAATCTTTGGTAATACCTAGCGAGACCTAAGAATTGACGAATCTCTGTTGGTGACTTAGGAGATGCCTAATCTTTAATGGATTTGATCTTGACAGGGTCCACGTAAATACCCTGGTTGTCAATCACGTGACCGAGGAACTATACTTTCGGAATATAAAACTCACACTTGGAAAATTTGGCATACAACTCCTTTTTCTTAAGCAACTCTAAGATTAACTTAAGGTGCTCTTCGTATTCTTGCTTGTTCTTAGAATATATCAGAATATCGTCAATAAAGACAATCACAAATTTATCCAGATATGGTTTGCACACCCAATTCATAAGGTCTATAAATACAGCAGGTGCGTTTGTCAACCCATATGGCATAACTTGAAATTCATAATGGCCGTAACGACACTATAAGAAAATGTGGTTTTTAGGACAAAACTTTTTAGAACGATTAAAGAATCATGCCAAATACACGTATTTGGCACTTGTTAGCTAACCGTGCCAGAAAGATAGGTATTTAGGACGGCTATTAAAAAACTGTTCCAAATACGTATGTGTTTGGAACGTATTCTAATAGTGGTGCCAAATACATATGTATTTGGAACGGTTTGAGTTATCGGTGCCAAATACTTATGTATTTAGGATAGTTGGTACCATCGGTGCCAAATTTGTATATGTATTTGGAACGCTATCGAATGTTGGTGCCAAATACTTATGTATCTGGAATGATTGGTATGATGGTGCCAAATACGTATATGTATTTGGAACATTATCTAATGCTGGTGTCAAATACTTATGTAGTTGGAACTTGTTGATCCCAACTTGATCTTGCAAACCTTGTATACGGGTTAGTTGTATTAAATAGATTTAAGATAGCTATGCTATAAACTTTGTTGATACTAAAGAGTATGCGGAATCTACTCTTTAATATTTAGAAGAATATCTATGTGATAGTAAACTGTGATGCAGTAGAATGAATGAACAATGAATATAACCAAAAAGCTTTAATATTATTATGATAAATAATACAAGTACTCTGTCTAGTACTAGGGTTTACAACCTTGAAGCTATAAATGTGTCTATCGTGATGTGTTTACAACCATAACCTAAGATCTCCTTTTATACACCAAAGAGTCCTTTACAAGATAACTACAAATCTTCTAAACTTCTATAAGATATCAACATATCTTCTAGTTATATAGGATATACATTGAATCATTTCATACATATCATAAAACATGCTTTTATCTCTTCAACAGTTGTAATCTTCATGCAGCAGTACAAAATCCTCCAGCAGTACTAAGTTTAGTACTGACAGTACTAACTTCCTTCTGGCAGTACTAACTAGTTAGTAATGTTAGTTATAATCTTGAGCAGTACTAAGTTCTTGAACTAGAAGTAGTAACTTGTAAAGATTTATTCCTAACAATCCTCCCCTAAACTTGTGAATTACCTTTAAATCTCAAGTTTCTTCTGAATCAAATCTGCTAGTCTACTCTGCTGAGGATGCTTCCAAACACCTTACTGTCTTGGCTTGTTTGTTATTATGTTGATTTTCTGTAAGAGCTCATCTGCCATATCAGAATATTGATCCACTCTTAGCCTGTTACACAGCATCAAAGTTGCAAGTGCTTTTGTCAAAGGATAATCCTTTTCAACCAACATGTAAATATCATGTCCTCTTTCTGTAGACACATGATGAACACAACATGTATCATATAACCACCATTTTAAAGGATCATGCATATATCTTTGCAGCTTTCAGAGAGTATCATTGTCATCTGGTTCAAATAACCTTTTTAACTCTACCCAAAGTTCTCTTGCTTTGTCTTTAGTGGATTTAATTATTCTGAATATTTCCTTAACTAAATTCTAAAGCTTAGCAAGGTCATCTCTATCAAATTTCTTCAACATATCATCAAAAGTTTGATAAGCTTCTGTATGTCCTCCAACTCTGATAATCTTCCAGTATCATCAAAGTTGCAAGTGCTTTTGTCAAAGGATAATCCTTCTCAACCAACATGTAAATATCATGTCCTCTTTCTGTAGACACATGATGAACACCACATGTATCATATAACCACCATTTTAAAGGATCATGCATATATCTTTGCAGCTTCCAGAGAGTATCATTGTCATCTGGTTCAAATAACCTTTTTAACTCTACCCAAAGTTCTCTTGCTTTGTCTTCAGTGGATTTAATTATTCTGAATCTTTCCTTAACTAAATTCCAAAGCTTAGCAAGGTCATCTCTATCAAATTTCTTCAACATATCATCAAAAGTTTGATAAGCTTCTGTATGTCCTCCAACTCTGATAATCTTCCAGTATTTTCTTGTGTCTTCAGAGTAGATATCCTGGTTAATAATTTGATATTTAACCTCTAAGGCTTCAACATAAACCTCATCTACTGGAATTACCATTATCATCTGATGTAGCTGTTCTTGAGACAGTTCTTCTACTTTTGGTTCTTCACATGTTTATTCTTGAACTGACCCTGAAGCTTCTCCAGTCCTTTGTCTTTTAGTAGGTTCTTCTACAACATCTTGACCTGCTCTTTTTAGTCTTTGAACTTCCAACTCAGAATCAATGGGCACAAAATATTGATTTTGATCCCATACTCTTTCAAATATAGGTCTAATATCTTCATATTTCATTCCTTTGAAACGACTTTGCTTGTACCCTCCCTGATTCTTCAAATATATACACATATTCTTCCTTACTTCAGCTTTATAGAAAGATCTGTTCTGAACTGCATGATACCTTAGAACAGTAGGATCACTCCAATCAATATCATGGGCTTGATCAGCTTCAGCTATAACTTCTTGTTTTTGTCTTGCTCTATCAAATTCTTCTTGTAACTGTTTAGCTATTTTTGCATCCCTAGCAATCCTTTGTCTTTCTTCTTCATTAATCTGTTCTTGCAATCTAATAGCTTCTTCATGCCCAAGTCTTTCTTGCTCTAATTGCTTCTTTGTCTTCTTTTCAACAGATTCATCTTCTTTCATAATAGCTTTTCCTTTATCTTTTCTCTTTTCTGCACTCCTTCTGATGTATACTAAATTTTCAACAGCAGTACTAACTTCAGAAGTCGCACTAGTAGTACTAACTGATATGTTAGCAGTACTAATTTCTTTTTCACCCTTTTTACCACTACCAAGATCTCCCACTAGCTCAGTAGGCTCTTCTTGATCTAAAAGTATCTCACTATTAACACTAGTCCTCCCCTGAATCTTAGTATCCTCTTGAATCCATGAAGTTCCTTCATCTTGTACCAATGAAATAGAAGGGTTTTGATCAATCTCAGTAATTCTCTTCCCCTGTTTAGAAGGATCCTCCAAATCTTCTTCAGTATCAGATATAACCACTCTTGCCCTTCTTCTAGGTTGCCTTGACTTAACTTTGTGTTCCAACTTCTTCACCCTCATAATGAGCTTGGTGTAAGCATTACTATATACCTTCTTGGTTTGCTTTAAATCTTGCTCCAAGATTGCCACTTTTGTTGACAATTATGTATAAAGAACCATTAATTCAGTAAGTATCATACTACCCTCATCACTTCCAGGTGTGTGACCTCCTATGAGAGGTGAATCATGGGGTGGTGTAGGTACCCTAGAGGGTAATGAAAGTGGTGGTTGTGAGGTAGATGGAGTAGTAATAGGTATGTGATGGGACTCAACTAGGACTGTTGATCCTTCACCTTGCTGAATTGGACCTTGAACAAGCATTCTTGAAAATAGTGGAATGTTTACCCCCAGTATAACCCTTGGAAACCTTTCTCATGTTGCTGAATAGTTTTTGTGT
The DNA here is from genome assembly GCA_026074375.1 of Tanacetum coccineum. Taxonomy (NCBI): domain Eukaryota; kingdom Viridiplantae; phylum Streptophyta; class Magnoliopsida; order Asterales; family Asteraceae; genus Tanacetum; species Tanacetum coccineum. The sequence continues at coordinate 53,117 of BQNB010026952.1, forward strand.
GAGGGTAGGAGCAACATTAGTTCTTTTGTAAGGTAGAAGCAATCTCTGGTGTTTATTCAAAAGGATTTGAATGAATCTAGGATACATCAAGAATTTAGACCTACTGTCCAAATTTTTTACCATGCCCAAAAATCATTTTAGAAAAGTTAAAAGTCCTGTTTATGGCCAGACAAATAACAGCAGTTGTTATGTTGCTACTAAAATGCTCCCAAGCAGTCTTCTTAGGGCTTAAGCAATGAAGAATAGTATGTATTAAGAATCTCTATTATGGGGAAAAGTGATCCTTTTGGAAGGTAAATTTGTCAAAATCAGAAGCATTCCACATAAAAGCAAGCTGCTTAAAAATTTTAGAATTAGGTAGTGAACTAATACCATCAGCATCTTCTAACTTGAGATGTCATCTAAGAGATGTTTTCAGTAATAGTCTTGAGTTGGTCATCTATGGTTGTAGTTATTTCCACTTCTCCAACTTCAAGTGTGCTTGTAGAAGCAGTTTGCCAAAACTGTTAAATGAGTGAAATATAGATAGTAGGATTTTCAGTTAGAGCATAACTCATTCTCAAAGGAACTTGAACTACTGCTTTAGGATAACATTATGCTATTAATTAGTTGTAACATCTTTTGTGTTAAACTATGCCATCTTGAACCAAAATGCATGGATGAATTGAATGTTGAAACTACGCTATGCTTTATGAATATCCTATCATGTTGATGTTATTTGGTAGATGATAATGTTGCTTGCATGATAATTTGTTTCATGTTTTGAGGGGCATAAATGCATGTTCTGGTTGTTTTTATGAAAATTTGCAACCTACGGATCCACCATATGGTAGATCCGTCTGTTATTTTGGTGGATCCGTGGCTCACCAGGCCAGGCGCCAAAATTTGAATTTTATTGATTTTTAACTTTTTCTACTTTATCTTATAACCATGCTATACGATACTATGTGGGATCTTAAACCTTAGGATATAACATGTTCTCCATATAATCCAAAAACCTTCATGCCAAAACATACACCCAATGTCCTTTATAAAACATATCATCACAACCTTAATACTCAACATTTAAATTTCTACCTCCTCAAATGATTCCACACCCATAATCAAAAGGAAAATCATCCAAGAGCATATCTCAAACTCAAATCAAATCAAGTTGATCCACATATCCTTCCACCCAAAGTCTTAGAATCAGACAAGCTCATTTTCACCTCATGACATGTCAATGTTGTAGTAAATCTCAATGTGAAATTGGATTACTATTACATGAAATGCATCTCATGTTTGAATACATTCAAGAACACACCCCACAAAATAAAACACCCTTTCTTCACAACAAGTTTGATCATTTAATCCCAATCACCAATCTCAATCCTCATCTATACATATGTAGATGTTGTACCAACAAAGTAAATCAACTTCAAAGCCTACAAGAGGGTGTTTATTTCATTTGCTCCTACATCCAACATCATCTTGGATCTTCAAACCCACCATACCTTCTGCACTAAATCCACCTATCCGATAACACACACCCCTCGGATTATATAGGAAAATGATAAACCCTAAGATTTTGGACTTTTAATTGTTTTCTTTATTTATTATTTTTTTGGTCTATCATGTAATGCCTTTAATGCTAAGTTTTATGTTTAAATCTCTTATAATGGATTAAGCATTAATTTTCTTTTGTTGTGTTGATGATGGATATTCACTATGTATATTTGTGCATTTGTGATTGTCATATATATTTGCTTGTCTACTAACTTTGTTTTGTAGCAACGCATCCATAGCTCGATTCCTTGGTGCCCCAAGCGAGGGGGAACATCCACCAAGGGGGAGCACTTGAAATTAGTCTTTATTTTTTTTTACTTTGCATTCGTAATCAAGTCACTTAGCATTCGTCAAAACAAGACTTGCAAGACTCCCCTCTTTCTACAACACTTTTTGATTCGACAAAAAGGGGAGAAGATATGTAAACTCATCTACTAAATACTTATTTAGTAACTTTTAAATAATCACGAGTTTATATTTTGTCATCATTCAAAAGGGGGAGATTGTTAATACACATATTTGCGCAAAAATAATATTTATATTTAATGATCTTCATGTTTTGATAATAACAAATATAATGTCATACTACGTAAACAAGTTATTTAGTCGAAAATTTACTTGACGACGACTAATCACTTAAGATATGAATATATCATTATTAAACATAGTTAATGATCAAAGAAAAATATTATCATTTGCATAAATCTTTTCTAATCATATGATTTAACTTAACACATGATTAATTATAAGCTAGTTATATTAATCATGTAAGACAAAATATGATTAACCATAAGTAGAAACAATCTTTCCAAATCTTCTCAAATCTAGAAAGTCTTTCCTTATTCATGTTAAAAAATATTTTCTTCTAGAAGAATCTATTAAACTAGTTTTAATAAGTACAAAACAATATTTTGTATAGATTTGGAGTTAATCACAAAATGATAATTTTTGTCCCAGCTCCTCTCACGGATCCACCAAATGCACTGCACGGACACAGGAGATGGTGGATCCGTAGGTCGCATGTCTTGTTCCCCTAGGAAAAAATTTGAAATTTAAATGGTTACCTATAAATACCAACCTCGCTCCTTCATTTCAAATAACTCTTGACAAATATTTATCTTATACATATTTTATCTTTTGCATATTCTTTGATCATTATACTAGTTATATAATCCATTACAAGTGATAAACTCATTCCACTCTTTAGTGAAGAACACTCAAGAAGACGTCAAGCTTCAAGTGTTATTAGTTTAGTTGTGTCATCACATTTGTGATAATCATTCATCTTGTATATCTTGTGTTGTGTGTTGTGTGTATCATATGTGTATGATAGGTTAGTATTTAGGCCTCAAAATACATAGTGTGTTAGATTGGTTCTATCTCGAATTAGAACTCGGTATTTAGCTTAGTACCAGAAAAAGTGTAAGCGACGTGTACGATTTTCTCCGCCTAAAGGGAGCTTGTTGACATAGTGAAGATAACTCTCAAGTTGGGTACTTGGGGAGTGGAGTAGGGCGAAGAGGTGCTTCGTAGCCGAACCACTATAAATCATTGTGTCATCGGTTTGATCTTTCTTATCTTTACTTGCTTATATTTTGTTGTTAGTTTATTTATTTATTGCATCGCTATCATATACACTTGTGTATATCTATTGAATTTACATAAGTCGACAATCTAAGTTTTAATTTTAAAAGGATAAAAACTATTCAACCCCCCTTCTAGTTTCTACATAAGAAATAAAGTTAGTCTAATGGTACATATAAATTGCATATTTAGAGATGTTTTCGAATTAGCATAACAACTAACAGAAATACATACTCAAGTTTCAAAAAATTTGGACTAGGAAGTTGCTTGATGGAACTTTTGTTTTTGTATCAGATGGTCCACAATAGCTAAGAAATTGCCAGGAAGGTGCGATAATGAAATAAAGAATAGATGGAACACACATTTGAAGAAGCGAGTTCATCAAAACCAAAATGTACTAGAAACCGGACACATTGGACCCGTGGTTCATAATCAGGCCAACTCAAAAGAAGTTTTAAGTCTAGAACTCCATGAAGAATATGAAACTTTTTCCGTAGAGGCCTCATCTGAATCAACATCATGTTCTTCGCGCTCTGAAACATCATCAAATTGGTTCAGTGGCTCACATTTTGTAGTTTCAGGTGACATTGCTCCTCCAATAGTAGAAATATATTATTATGTCATGAATCGTGACAGGTGGTGATTTTGTCGGGTACATTCTCTGCTGTTGTCTTTCTTCTGATTGTTTGGCATGTGTATACAGCCAACACCACATAAGGAATTTATATCTGATCAGTAGCATTGCTATTTATCTGGCCAACTACTTGTGTGTTTCAGGTCTCACAATATCTTCGTAGCAAAAACTAGGATACGAGGGTTGCAGCTGCTCATGCCATTGGAGCACTTGTTGGGTGTTTTAATCATTCATCCGTGATGGAACTATGTAATCTTCCTGAGGCTAAGATGAAGGAGTGCTGGGTGTTTTAATCATTCATATGTGATGGAACTATGTAATCTTGCTGAGGCCAAGATGAAGGAGGTTTGCATAAATTTGACCATGGAGGATGTGGTTTTGTGTCTAAAGTCTCAGCCCAAAATTAGTGCAAGCACTTCATTCCAGAGGTTATTCTTGCTTCCTTGCATACATTGGTTCTACTCCCATTTGTGTTATCAATTAAACATTGTCTTATTTTGTTATTGAACAGTGTTGGAATTTGAGGCATTTTTTTGAATTTGGTGGACAAGTACAACTCTTTCTGAAACACCTAGCTTAAACTTGCTATAGGGTCATATCTGTTTCATACATATTTTGTAGATGTATGCAATCTTGATTTTGTTATGTTTCAGGAATATGAGCTTGCATGTGATTTTTCTAACAACCCAAAGGAAAGGGCTAAGCAAAAAAATCTAAGACGGCCGCTAGGTAAGTGATGAGTTTTTTTGCTACCATCCTTTGTATTTGCCAAGTCGTGTAACCCTTCTTTTAGTACGACCATTTTTTTTCTGTATTCCACACGTGGCTTTACATTTGTTGTTATTTATTTAAGACTTCCGCTGTTTATGCTTGTGTTATGATTATGTATGCTTTTGATGTCACACCATATTTGTAATACTTCTACCCTTTTGGGTCGGGGCGTTACAATTTATGGTATCAGAGCCAGGTTAATCATGACGAGGTCTTATGACCTTAGAGCTTAGGCTATGACTTGTGAGGATTGGGTAGACATTAAGTTCCTTCTGCGTAACTCTCTTCCGTAACCTATCTTGTTTTCGTTTGCTAATCGTTTTCTCGATCGTTCAGATGGTGACTACCAGTAGGAATTCAGATGAATATGTTAACTGCCCTCTACGTTTTGATGATCGTATTCGTCCTGCGAATTTACTTCCTATCCATATGTTCAACTTT